>JAQIXC010001633.1:0-13817 GCA_034697605.1 Metabelba pulverosa
GTACCGAGACTTTAGGATTATTGCAATTCCTAATACTATCTGCAGTCAAATACAATCAGTCAAACCTTCAGTCAAACCTTCAGTCAAACATTTCAATCATTTGCTTAATTCGCTTTAAATACAATTACTTTAATTTAAGTATAAATTAGTAATTATACGAATTACTTCATTCAATTTTATTTAGTTTAAATAAATTTAATCTGTTTAAAATATTATGAATTAAGAATTAAGCATTGATTCGAAAATTGTCAACCGCCGTTTAAATAGCACTGTAAACTAACTTAAATCTGAAAAATTACTCATTTTGAGCCTATAATTTGCTTTTCTAATCGACCCGGAATGTTTCATACTTTATCTTTCTTTAATATTCTAAATATTCTAAATATTCTAAATATTCTAAATATTCTAAATATTCTAAATATATAGTAATTTTAATTGCCACAGCAGTATTTACTTATGTGTCAAGTTATTATTTTAAATATTACAGTTTACACTTAATTAAACTTAATGTTTATATATAATAATTTCAGTTTTTAAAATCTTATCTCTTATAAAGTACACCATATTTTCAAAACTATTAAGTTTTGGTTTTAATGTTAATTATATTTAGAAAATATTTAGACTTCGTATTTAGACTGAATAACTACTGTAATTGTTAAAAATGCACACAGACAATAGTTTTAATTTGAATTTAGTTTTATTTTGCTAAAAGGTTAAATTACTATAGGTCTTAAATTAGCCATGTTCTGTCTTCTTCACAATTTTAAACTTTCACATCAATAGAATTGCAGTTCTTATACCGAATTGAAGTAAATTAAGTTATTCAGTGTTGAGATATAGGGTATATATGACTAACAACTACACAAACTATTTGCTTAATGCGTTTGTTTTATAATTTTGGGTTATAGTATTGATAGATATTATATATTGCTAATAACCAGTCCTGTGCACATTTGACACATAGTGCCACTTTATGTTCATAGTCTTTATAAAAGATTTTGAGCTATGACTTATCAATCGCAAACATAGTTACAAATAGAGATGAGATAAATAAAAAAATTATTTAAATGTCAGAAAAGTTGAGAAAAATTTTGATCAAAAGTTTAAAAGAGATTTTATCTTTATTAATTCTATTAATTATTAAATTATTATAAGTTTGATTTAATTGATAAGTTTTAAGAGTGTTAAAATGTAAAAAATAAATAAACGATATGTGCAAATGATTTTTAAATTTGACTAGTAGCCATGTTAAATTTTAAACAAATAAACGGGTGCACATTTACTTTAATATTTTAGCGGCGCCAAGCTTTGCTAATAACATAAATAATATAATATGAAATTATAAATTTATAAAGAACCTTTACACAAAATAATTTATAAATTTTTAATTCACAATAAGTGCAATTTGTTAGTGCAACAAGCAATAAGCTGTTAGTAAAATTGTTTTAAGATTTTTTTTGAATGAATAATACTAATTATCGATACGCAATAAATTATACTGTTTGAATTAATTAAAATAAAAAATAATTGACTAAGCAAAGTGAGAAAGCTGAAATAAGGTCTGACCTGAAGCACAATAGAGCTGCTGATTAGAGTGACCATTAAGTAGTAGAACTGATGCTTTTTACCCAATTGTAGGCAATATTTCAATTGACTATTATAGCAAAGTTTCTTGTTAATATTTAAATGATTTAATATTACATTATGCATTAATACCTGGCATTTGCTGTCAACAAAGCAACATCGAGCATACCTTTAAACAGAAATTAAGTATTATGTATATGAATCAATAGTCTGAATAAATTTACCTTGAGAAATAGTCTTTTTGGTGGCGTAGACATTTGGGTCCAACGTACTCGGCGTCTTGTAAGGACCCTGGGTAAATTTATTTAGAAACATTAAGATTAATTTAAAACTCAATCATTTGATTTACATTGTTATCAATTGTGAAAACTTCTGGCATTACTTTAGAGGCATTTTTGGCAATATGTACGGAATCAGTGTTAGACATAATCTAATTCTGCGCTTAATTTCCACTTTTCGACTATTTTACAAATTAGTACAACAATTATTATACTTTGTTAGTTGAATATAAAATAAAACACCTGTTTATACTGTACAAAAATAGCTTTGCAGTGAATTCGGATACGCAATGAATACACAAGACACGACCTGTTTGGGTGCAAATATGTGAGCAAATGGTTCCGATTTGAATGACAATTGCATTTATATATAACAATAATGACATATCAAGTGTATCGGTTGTATCGGTTGTATCGTTTGTATCGGTCGTATCGGTCGTAAAGCGCAAAATATTTGGAGCGAATTGAGTGCTAATTAACTGCATGTATGGCTACCAATCGGGTCTGACAGAGCACTCGGCTCTGAAGGGGGTTTACCCGTTTGAAAGCGAAAGTTTGCCTCAATTTACTTCAAACAAACACTGCATACAGGTATACACGTATGCTATGCGTTACATAGTTTCGTACATTTTCGACTGCATAATACTGCAGTGTAGAATATACGGAGAAATACAGGTTTGTGTGCATTAATGTTTAATTGGTGTTTATATTTTTACTCTCAATCAACTTTTGTGACACATTTTATTTGTATTACTGATTAAATAAGCTAAGGAAACTAACTATCTATGAAAGAGTTTAGCCTTTTTTCATGCCAAAGACTAATGCTTAATTCAGGATATCTTAAAATATCAAAACAGTTCTGAAATAATTAATTTTGGCGTTAATTTAATTCGGAAAGCCGTTAGTCTTCACTCACCTCTATTGGTCTGACGATTGCCATTCTTGCGCTCACTTCGACACTCGGTTCGGATTTTGCGATTTAGTCGCAAATTATTTTATATTTATGCAAACACTCAGTCGATTCGGAATCTATTGATTTTTCACTCATTTCTAAGAAACAGTACTTAAAGCGACTAATGATCTGATTTAATGAAATATTGTTTTGGTATTAAAATTGTTTCTATGGCAATATTGTTAAAATTGACGGTTTACTGTAGCAAGTTGCTAATTTAGACGTATTCGAGGAAAGCAACTTATATGCAAACTAAATGTTTTCATTGCAAAATATCAAATTTAATTTTACTATGTAACATTTTAAAAACCTGCAGGGCAATTTACAATTACAAATTTAAAAAATCTTATTTAAAATTTTCAAATTATAAATATCTCTACTTTTCCTATATATTATAAATAAATAAAATTGTGAATAAAACAAAATTTGAGTTAAAAAAAGCTGATTTAGTGATTAGGTAATCGTAGGTATAATTTGAACGAATTGTTTATATCACACAAGAACTTGATTACATAAAACTGCATTAAAAGCATTTAAAAAGTTATTATCTTTTATGTATTCATAGACTGTTATATACGAGCCAAAGCGGAAGTATAACTTTTACTCATTATTTACTGGTTTGAGATCTCAAAAAATGTTTGGAAAATATTGCATAAAATAAAATTTAAATTATTAAGCATGCTCACATTTACCAATTAAAAACTATTTACACTTAAAATTTGTTTTAAAAATTACTAAATTTAGTATTATTACAAATTTGTCTAATATAACTTTAAAATATAAATTTGATTTGAGCTTGTTTCCAAATTGGTTAGAACATTAAAACTACAGTATAGTATTGATATAACTTGGTACTATAGTATATAGCTTAGCAAGCAACTGGAGCAGAGCCTATTTGTGATCATGCTAAACTAACGGAGTCCTAATGGCTGACCTCTGAAAAAGCACTTTCGCTGCAATTCCTGATTTAGAGAATGAAAAGATAGTCTGATATCTAGTTTGAGGTCTACTGTCGAAAAGACTCGATTTCGCAAAGAAAACCCATTTTTGCCACTTTTGGGGTCGTCAGGAAGTTTGAGTTGTAAACCAAATTTGTAATGCATAATCTAGAATCTAGAAATGTAGAAAACGTATGGCCAGAAAGTTGCATGTAATATATTTTGCGTTATCTTCTATAAGTAGTTGACGCGAATCTGTATGAGTCGGCAGTGGTTGAGCTGCGAGAGTCTGTGGCAATGCTGGCAATGGAGGCAATGGTGGCAACACTGCAGCACAGCTCCAATCGCAAGAACTGAGAACTGGTCAGAATAGCTGTTGCCGTAAAATCACGTTATGACCCAGTTATCAGTGCAGGCGCTTACCTATTGAGCGAGTGCTGCGAAAACCTATTCCGTTCTCCAGTTCTCCAGTTGTCGACTCGAGTCAACGCCAATCGCTAAACCTGTGATAGCAGTGAAAGTTCTCTTCGCTGTTCGAGCCCTCTCTCCCATCCACTCGATCCGAACTACCAGTGAATGACAATATTTGTGATTTCGTTATTTCGCTACAATTGCTTCCAATCATTCACTCTTTTATATTTTATAGTTGCTAATCTATCATTCAATTTATTTATTTACAATTCATAATTTACATTGTAATATCACATTGCTCTCACTTATTATCAAAAACTTTGGATTTTACGAATCAATGGATTTTTTGTGCAGAGGTAAGGTTAATTCGCTTATATTATACGATTTTCTTGCTAAAGTTTTATATTTAATTAACAAAACTTAAAGTAGTGTAGCAATATAGTCTTTTAAAAAACATTGGGTGTTTTCAAGAAATACTCTTTCATGTATTTCATGTGTTTATTGATTATATAATAGATATTTCTTTGACTCTCATCCGTTGTTTTGTCCTCTTCTTCAACGGATGTGTATTCTTGGCGTTACATAAAATTTTATTATATTTACAACAAATTCTTTTTGAGTTTTACCTAACATTTTGTGTTGAAGATACAAATTATAGTCTTTCGTAAAAACTTCTGTAGAGTAGCGTAAAAACGACAATTTCCGGAAACCAAATGAAACTTTTTTTTATTTTATCTTTAGTACAAATTAATTTTTTTATTCATGACAATAGTCTTCATTTTTGCAAAGTTTTGCCAGCATTACATTATAGTTAAATGTTTAATGCTTTTTGCTTTATTTCCAGTGCATTGTTAGGTTAGGTCCCAATTTACCCATTCTAAATTTTTTTGTATAAGACTTTTTATCTGTTAAAAAGTGAATAGCTTTTTAAAGTGCCAAGTTAAAATTGAAAAAATAGAAACTTTTCATTGACTACTTTTGGAGATTTGAGTAATAAATAATATTAGAAACTATTAAACAATTAGATATGTACAGTATAATTTGCTGTAAGTTTTCTCAGCTGAAAATGTGACCCATTTTGGTCATCGTATTGGAAAGTGGTTTCCGCAGTGAAAGTGTCGAATGCGTGCCATTCCTTATCCCAATACAGGATGTGATGCGCTCTCAATATTCATAACAAGTTTTCACTTTCTCAGCTCTTAGTACTTAGCGTTAGTTATCTGTTTCTATAGCTAAGCGTTGGCTCGAATTGGGTTTCGGGTTAAGTAATAGAATGTTTAGTTTGGTTTGGTTTGGACTAACGCTAAACTAAATTGATTTGATTGCAACAATAATAGGATTTCTTGGCGACCTATTTCCAGTCGTTGGCCCACTTTCTCTCATCATAGTTACAAGTTTAGGACACGGAAGTGAAAGTGAACCCAAACCTAAACCTGTTTTACAAATTCATTCCTTATAGACCTTCTTTCAAACTTTCAAACTGTACAGTCTAAATTGTATAACAGCTTAACTTAGATTGAAAACTGAGAAAGTAATCAAATGCCAGAAATAAATGCCTGTTTATGCTGTTGAGCGAGAAATTGGGAGAAATTGCGCCAAACAATACCCAATAGCACTACAGCCAGTGTCTAAGCTTATGCCGTGCCAGCGCTGCTCGGGCTGCTTGGGCTATCTATGCTACCTGCACTGCCTGCCTGTCCTGCTAGCACTGCACTGGCAGCTTTTCTATTACCTAATGATTTCTACAAAACCGTTCGGAAGAAAACTCTGAAAATTACTACTTTTAGTGTAACGGCGACGCATACCGAGCCTTCATAGTATGGTTCGATAGACTATATATAAAGTATATATAAACTCGACTACAGAAGCGTTTCGATTATTTCCTGATCTAAATGCGAACGCTATTCAAGTGATCGCATGTATTAGTCAAATGCATAATAAAAAATCGCAATTAAGAAACGCTTTCCTCAAACGCTAAAAAATAGCTTTTATTAAACATATTTGTATTTTTAGTCTTAGATTATATTTAACACTTATTTTTATTCATATATATTATATTATTGAAAATTCAAAAATGAATAATTGAATAAATTTTTACTAGGTTTAAGGAAATTTTAATTAAAGCACTATTTTGTTTTATTTACCAAGTAAGGGCGTAAAAACAGTACCATTACACTGTGATGTAAATTACAAATTTAACTTATATTAATTTTTATAAAATATAATAAATTAAAACTTTTTAATGTAAATAAGAAGCATATTATTATTACTTAAATACAATATAAATTAAAAATCATGTTTTAAAAGTAAAATGTGTTACATAAGGCAAATAGTTTTAAAATATATTATGTTTATTATATAACTTATATGATATAAATAAATTGAAAAGCAAATCAATGATTGCTTAAACTGCCCACACATTGGATCAAATAATTTGCAAACTAACAGAACAGCATAAATATTAATTGCATTTTGAAGAAAAACTGGATTAAAAGTTTAAAATATACTGCAAACGAAATCGAAACTAAATTACTTATTTTGACCTGTCTAATAAATCATTGGGCTTTTAGTTTCATTTCTTTCTACAAAACTTGAAGTGTAAATAAGTTTTGTCTCGAAATTCGTGTTTCGATTCAAAGCTCTAGGAATTGTGAATTAGTTCAGAATTTAAGGCTTTTGAATGATAGACTAATTTTTGGCAAATTTGAGTATAAAAGTTTATATTGTACAGCATAATGTATAATTTAAATCGAAAGTCTTCTCTTCATATCCGTCCGTCCTGTTCACTCTGGCATAGCTACCTGAGCGTAGAAGTGTAGAAGTGATTGAAAGCATATTTCCTTTACTTACGCATCATATCAAACATCTAAAGCATTGGTTTGAAAGTCGAGTGAAATATAGCGAACATAACATGTGATGGCATTTGCATTGTCTCGCGTCGAGTGTCAACAGCATGGGTTGGGTCACACTAAAGGTCACTACCACTACCACCAGTTGATCTCATCTTACATTTAATGCAATTCACTCCGGAAGAGGAGAGGGTTTTCAACTATTATAACTAGCATTTATAACATAACTAACATGCTCAAATGTTTCGATGCAATTTCGATATCAGTATGTGTTTGTCATTTGTTGCGAGAGTTTTAAAGTTTTGTTTGTGAGGCAGAAGTGGTCATAAGTGTAGTTAGGTTTGGGTGAAGGTCATAGTGCGGAGAGTATGCTGTTTACGAGTAAAAAAGCGATTTAACTGCTGGGCCTAACTACCAGCCCAACCGGCACTACCAGCACTACCAGCCCAGTTATACTGTTAGCCTCGCATTTACCGTTATATACAATAGCCTGAGGCCAGAGAAGGAAAGGGTCTCAACCACTACTGACATATAATTTATTGCCGCCTCTCTGTGCTTCTCTCCCGTTCCCCCTCTCCTGCTCTCGGCTGCACTCCAGACAACTTAGACAGCATTCAGGAGTAGAAGAGGTCGTTGTTTACGAGATTGGGTGCAAAACATTGACAGACAGACGAGTCGAATACCGGTGTGTCTGTGTGTCTGAGACTATTGTCCATCTGTTTGTTTGCTGGACATCGTGTGATGTGACCTACTTTTTACGCCGCCCTCACCTGTTAACTGCTTCACTCTAAAAAAGTAAGTCCACGGCTAGGGCTAAGGGTAGGGGTTAGTAGGGGTTAGTAGGGGTAAGGCTGTAAAGCGCAATATATGAGTGCAATAAGAAAAACTCAATTGAATTACTATGTATTGGAAGCTTGAAAACCACACAAATCTCGCAATTGCTCTGCATTTGTGGCCTAAGTCTGTCTCGGCTTCGAGAAGCACATCATTGACACTCAAGACTGAGGAGAGAGCGGAACAGCACTTCGAGATTGTATGCTCTCAGTGTGAAAAAGTTGAAAAAGTGACATAAAGTTGGATTGAATTGAATTTGTTGGATGTGTTGGATGTGTTGGTAAAAAATTTAATTATACCTCAAGATTGTGACTGCGATTTAGTTGAAGTGATGCGAAGTAAGTCCTAATAGCTTATCGACGGAATGTTTACAAAAAGTGCTGTAAGTTTCCGGTGAAAAAAAATTGCCATTTGATTGAAATTAAATATTAGCACCTCTTAGGCTGAGAAAAGTATAGACTTTTTTGTCTCCTTTCGAATGTAATTACTTTCGATTTTAAGGGAATTACAGTAAAATTAAACGATTCGGTGGAGAATATCAATCTATAATCTCTGTTGCGTTAATATGTCTGCCAATAAATATAGTGAATATTTGAGCCAATCTTCTGCCGATGTTCTGCCAATTTTGCTAATTATACGCATAAAGCGTATGCCGACTCGAGTTGGGTCGAGTCGGTTGGCTCGAGTCGGTAGGTTTGAGTGGGTAGGTTCGAGTCGGTGGGCCGAGTTGGTGGGGTCGAGCACTCGGATCGAGGCAATGAAGCGAAATTCAATTAAGCAATAGCTCTCATGACTTAGTTGATTGACTCCGATCTAAGTTGGGGTCAGTAGGTGTCAACTGTGGGCTCAAGAGTTATCAAATAATTGCGTAATTAGTGACTAACGGAAGCGTTGCTATACTTTGATGACAGGACTCGGATTCAAGTGAGTGGTCGGCAGTAATCGAGAGATACGATGAAGTATAGGCGCCAATCGACTCCAGTCTCACATCCAATCAAGAGGTCGTCCAACGCCAGTAAGGTATTGCTCGAATGACAGGAGCTAACCCTCGCCCGGGTGTCTGGTGTGAGTTGGAGAGCTACTCTTGTAGATATACCATTCCATTTCTAGATCTAATACAATGAAGCCGAAGGAGCGCTTCTATGGCTACGCTCTTCTGCCTAACTGTGATCGCAACCCAAGTGCCGTCAAAGACGACTCGCCTATAGACTTGAGCACCAAAAGACACTCTCCCGCTATCGGACATTCCATTTCGCCATTTGCATCGCCCGGTCCCGAGTTCGAGGCCCATTCGGTCGACTCGACACTCGGCTACAGCGAATGGTCGGCCAAATACTTGCTGTCGAACACAACCGCCCGAAACCTACAGCTCCAGAACAACCCGAATCTATTGCCTTATTTGCTGCTCAACCGAAACCACTGCCTCGACGTCGGCTCTCCCATCAACGACCCGACCCTCGCCCTGAAGACCGCGAAGGCTGAGGTAGTCTATGACCAGTTTGGCAATCCCTACCGAGTCGGTGCCGACCACTCTTTGATTCCGCTCCGTTCGGCGCCATATATCGAGTTATACAAATCAAATGCCTTTAACGGCATTAACCGAATCGATCGAATCGCACAAAACGGATCGCATCTCTCGTCTGCAAACAACTCTTCGTCGAACTCATCCTCGCCTTCAACTCATTCAACGAGTAATAGTCATCACGAATACCACGAAACGAGACGACTGCTGGAGCGAAGTCCCACCAATTCGTCGCTGTGCGCAACACCAGATGCTATTAGAGTCAGCAGATCTCACAACCCGGCCATCAAACCGAAAGTCTCGCAAAACCTAATCCGTTCGACCAGTTTTCCATCAATTGTATCGGTTTTGAAGTCGAGCGCAAAGAGTAATCTCTCGAAATCCAAATCCGAGAGTAGTTTGCATTTTCTCAGTTTCGACAAATACGAGACCAAAGGGTCGTATAAACCGAAATCTCTGGCCATCTCTCGCTATTCGAATGGCGAGAACATCGAGAGAATTGCGGCTCAGATTCGAAAGAATAATCAGCAAAGAATCGAAAGAATCGAAAGAATTGAGAGAATGGAGAGAATGGAAAGAGTGGAACAAAATAGACATTACTATAAAAGCACTGAAAGCGAGAATGTCATCGATTCGGACAATGAAAAGGAAGATATTCTTGAAAGTGGTGTCAGTGATGACTACGGGAGCGGCAGTGATGACGCGCTAGACCTACGGGTCACTCACTCTCTATCGCCCAAATTCCGTCCAGACCTCTCACATACCGATCCGGAGCACCTGTTCCATCAAATTAATACTTTTCTGAATGAAGGGTCGCCGCCGGCGAAGGACGAGCTATCGTCGCCGACAGCCAACCCGCTTGACCTATACCGGCAATACTACTACTACCTTATGCATCAGCCGGCGCTGGCCTCCCGTGCGGTCGCGGCAGTGGCTGTGGCCGAGACTTACGCTAAGCTGCTTTCGAGCGCTCATCACAACCGCATCGATGACCACAACTCACTCGACAACTGCGACAACAATACCTCAATTCACGAAAGTGAGAACCAATCGCCCGATTATCTGCTGAATGGCTCGAGAGCTGAGCTCTGTTCCGCTGACACGACCAACAACGGCATTCCATTCGACCGCAAACGCATCAGTCGACCGCTGACGGGAAAGCACGTGAGACACGGCACGGGTGCCAGTCCTGCCACTCTCGTCAGTCTCCGCAATATGATTCAGCAAAGACAGAGACTCAAAGAGATCGGTGCTCTCGACCAGAACAAGTACGGCAAAGGCAAGGCCGGCAAACGGGTCAAGCGCAAGTAGGCCTACCCGTACACCCCTGGCCTGCACCTGCACCCGCGCTCCTACCGACTGCCGACACCTTTGCTCGGCTCTACAGTGACTGCTGACTGAAACTAAGTTATCAATACTTTTGAACGCTTTCTAATTGTTTGATATAATGTTATATTTATACATGAAACATTTTTATGCAACGTATTTCTGAATCGAGACAATTGTTATTTTTTGAAAATTTATTTATATTGTACTTATTTTACACAAAATCCCATAACTTAAGACAAAACATTGGATAAAATTAAATATCAGTAAACTAACAACAAACGAATCTGACTAAATTGTAATATTGGTAATAAAAGAATGTACACAGTAATAATTTATTTAATACTTACACTTTTTGTATCAATCAAAGTGACTGATACAACGAAGTCTATGCAAAAATAACTTAAATTATGTATTTTTTTATAAACATTTTTATATGTATTATATACGAAATAGTGCTTTTTGCACATCATTTGTCATTTTTAAGTTATTTCTCATATCTTTTCAAGCAATTCACTTACACCGCAATCCACTAACAAATTTCAAATTTTTGTCAATTTATTATATATTTTTAGATTAATTTAATCAAAAATTCTTATTTTTAGAATTTATTTATTTGATTTATATCTCGAATTATTTAAATTCTTATTTTAATATTTATGTATAGATTTAGTTAATTTTCTTTTTTATAATAAAATATTTAAAAAAACTTATCTCAACAAACAAATTGGATTTGACTGATAAATCATTTAATAAAATTATTTACATTCAAACAGTAAGTGTTTTAAAATGTTAAAAATCATTTTTCAAACTCATCAAGTAATTATATAATAGATTATTATTATTAATACTATAAATTAGTTACTAATTATTACTATTAGCAATGACGTTTAATCGAAAATTAACTTAAAATAAACTTGCATTAAAATTAGTAAATCCAAATCTATTGTTTCTGTTTATCACTTAATCATATAATTAAAACAAAATTTGAATTAAAATTAACTAATTTTGCTATAATTGCAATTATAGTATATACTAAATATATAGTTTATTATTATCTAACACTTGTAATCGGAACTCGAATAAACCTACCAGCTTTTAAATATAATAGATTTGGAAATTCAAAACACTAAAACTTACAAAACATTTATATTCATCATAACTTAGTTTAAAAGTAGGAAACTTTTTTTAACAGTTTAATTTATTAACTAACTTTTATTATGCAAGATTTTAAAGTAATATTAAACTTTATAATATAAAATTAATATAATTATATAGCATAGCTATTAAAAAGTCTAAAACTGGACTCTAATATTTATATGCAGGTAGTTATATTTATAAACAAGCTTAAATCATAAAGTAAAACCGTTTAAAAGCAATATTAAATATAAATAGGCAAAACAAACTGTCATGTTGGCAATGACTTGAAATATTGTTTGTCAAATTTTTATGGACTAAATTATTTTTAATGATTCTTTTAAATTTTATGAAATTAATACGCAAAAATTGTGTATTAATAAATTAAGTGTTATAAATTTACAAACTTCTCATTAAAGATTATTTAAGAATAATTTAATTAAATTTTAATTTTTAAAATTTGTAAATTATATAAATATTTGTTTATTTATAAATAAAATACAGCTTTTTGAGATTGCTTTTCCCGTTTTTAATGTTAGCCTGATTAAACCAAAATAATCGATAGACCAAACCTATACAGGTAAGGTAATGATAAATGCTTTAAAGACTTCATTTGTCTGGTTTAATTGAGGTAACATGGAAATTTTAAGAAAAACATTAAAATTTCGCTAGTTTAGAATTTCGAATTAGTTTAGAGTTTAAAATTTTGCTAAATACTGTGTAAATAACATCTCAATGAGTTTAAAATGCTTTTCTATACTTTTAATTAAGTCAACATCCAATAAAAATATACATCTATACATACATATAAATACATCTATTTCATACACCTAATCAAAAAACAACGTACATTTTTGATTGTGCTGCTAATGTTAGCATGCTCAGTTGTTTTTCAAATTATATTTTTTGAAAAAAGTTTTGTAGTTTATAAAATGGCTACGATTATCTTAAAATTAGTCAAAGGAATTTAAATAACAATAGAGCATAGGCAAAATTAGCAGCACAACAAAAAAATGTAGATTGTTTTTTGATTGGGAGTATTTTGAATATATAAACTGTAAGAAAATAAATTTTTAAGCACGCACAACTTTTAAACCGTATTGAATATTAAGCTAATTTATTAATTAGATGTCTTATTTATATTGCATTAAAATTTTTCTATAAACCAAAATCAATAAATACATTGCTTACAACTCCAAAGAATTGTTGAATTTATACTTTAGTTTTAAAACATTAATTTTATAATCTTTAGAATAAACAAATTGTAAAAATTTATCACACTGTATGTTATCATACAAAAAAACGCTTTCTAATGATAGTTTTAAAAATAAATAACATACTGTATTCAGAATTATTCTGGTCAAAAGTTGTATGTGTTGATTTTGAACAAATTGAATTAAAATTTACCAAAATTGCTTAACCCGTTCCTGAGAAAACCAGGTTTAAGTTACCATGTTATTTTCTGGAAAGGCTGTAACTTATAACCAGGATTTAAACTTTTCGCATATTTTATTTTTCGCGCTTGCTATAAATCTTATAAATGTAACTTTCATATGAGTAATATGAGTAATTTTCATATTTAACTTTCAAAGAATAAAGTTCAACTTCTAATTGATTTAATAAAATAAAACTAGTAAATTTCACATACAGTAACATGCATATATCCTTCGTCGTCTAAAAACCGAATATTTCAAAAACTATTTGGCCGATTTTGCTCTTGTTTGTGTTAAAACATATAAAATTCTGTCACCGAACTTTTTTGTGCTGATCATATTCGCATTGAATTAATTATTTTAAAATTAACAACAAATAACGTTTTAAATAAATATCTATTAATATATTTACAAATTGATGATATGTTTCCAATATATACAAAAATTGATGAGAAATATGTTTCTGGAATTTTTTAAATTTGACCTCTGACCCATTCTATATGTAAAATAAAACAAATTTCTCAAAGTTTTACTAGCTTATAACCTTTGACCT
>JAQIXC010001634.1:0-13817 GCA_034697605.1 Metabelba pulverosa
AAATAAATGATTAAAACCCGCTACATATTATGGAATTTGTATCAAAGCTATTAACGTCATACTGGGCAGTCTTGTTTATTAATTGAAATAACCGACGAATACTGCAGTTAATAATATAAAAATTATTATTACCGGTAATAAAAATAATAATAAGTTATACATGTATTTAGCTCTACCGGTAGTTACAATATAGTTTCGGTAACTCTTGCTTAATAACCGAAAATCTCTTATTTGTCAGTCAATTAGTAAACCAAACTGAACATTTTAATAAACAGAAAATAATAAGTTTTTACTAAATTAAAACTTCAATAACTTTAAGCGCTATTAAACTGAAAACCAGTTCTAAGTTCTATTCAATTCGAGTAATCATTTGAAACGTCTGTTCAATCACTTGGTCTTTGTCTCTGTCTTTGTCTCTCTTCGAGTCCCTCTTGAAGTTGTTTGGCTGAGAAGCAGTCAATTCGACCATATCTTCAATGATCTGCTCGTCTTCTTCGGCGGGACTGTCGTTGAGAAGTGTTTCGAAAGCGAAGTACTCTTCGGCGGAACAGTTGGGCGAAACCAGATTCAGGTATTTGTCAATTGGTGTCAAAAGTAAAGCCTTTAAATCGATTTGATTCGTGTCTTCGATTTGAGACAATTTGTTGAGAATCGAGACCGTCTTGAGGCCAGTCCTCTGTGCAAACAGATAGCGACAACGGATGGTCTCGAACGCCAATTCCATGACTCTGGCATTCCTGACCAGTGGGTGCGGATGTAATTGGTTTTTGTCCTTCTTGTCCAACAGCCACTCCAAGACTTGGAAATTCAAATAATGGTATTTCTTGAGAAAGTGTGTCCACGACTGCAGGTAATAGCCGTTCGGCGCGAACACCAACACTCGCCACAGATCTCGGGAACCACTCATTACTGGCAACTGTTTGAGACAATTGACTCGATATGTGATCGCATTTGCGTTCATTAGAAGCAGTTTTGGCTCGATTTCGGAGATGACGTGATTCAAGTCGACGCTCATATCGAAGTCAATGTCTTCGGCCCTAAACCGGTCCAACTGTCCGACGCCAAGTCGCGGCGCTTTCACCACTGAATGCCAGCACTCGATCGTCTCGCGTAACGACTCTTTGTTTAACTCTTTTTCTTCGATTATATACTTTGAAATCGATTTGAAAACCGAATTAATTTGTTTGTCAGTCAAGTCATACTCCGAGAGCAGTGAACCGATGCTTCGAATCTTTGCATTTCCAGTCCATTCCGTATCGATGCCAGTGCTCGCGAGTCGGCGCTTATGCCAGTAGTGGTGAGTCCACTGACAGTCGGCGCACAACCGCTTCATTCCACCAAATCGACCGAATGATTGAATCGACATTTCAATCGTTTCAAACAATTCAATTCAATTCAATTCAATTCAATTCAATTCAATTCAATTCACTTCTAATTGCTTTTAATTCAGTTCTTCAGTTCATTCACAACAACATTCATGTCATGTGTTTTATATTATGTTTACGTCATTTATGAACGAGTTATTAACGCTATTTGTGAGCAGCGGTGAGACTGGACGAGAGGGAGAGAGAGGGAGAGAGAGGATAGAGAGACGTAGTGAGTGACCAGAGTTGGCCGCAATTAAGGCGAACTGCGAGATGTCGTCGACTCAGGAGTTCATAGTTCGAGTGCCGCGGTATGTGAGAGAGAGGTATGACTTGGGATGAGTTGACTAACGATTGGTTTGCGAATCGACAGCGAAATCAATAAACGGTTTAATGTCATGCGTTTCGGGTCTGCACTGAATGTGGAGCCAAACAAATGGAAATCGTGTCAAATGTTTCGGGAAAACGAGCCGAAAGAGCTCAAGACTGACAACGACAGCGAGATTAAGGAATTCGGCGCCGGATCCGAGTTCGGCAAACGACAGAAGGAGGAAATGCGGCGCAAGAAGTACGCGAAGAGGACTCCCGGAGCCCAACAGCCGTGGATTCTCAAGACGAGCGGAAAGCTGTCGAAAAAGTCGGTTCTCAGTCCAGTCTTCCGAGTCTTGCGTTTGGTTTTAACGTTTATTTATTGTTAAACAGATATAAAGGGCTGAGAGAGGGAGGCGTCTCTGAAAATGCCTCTTATTATGTCTTCTTTCAGGCGCCCGACGGCGCGTTCGAAGCCTTTCCGGTCAAAGAGTGGTATAATTTCACTCCAATTCAGAGATATAAAGCTCTTACTGCAGAAGAAGCCGAAGAAAAGTTTGAGAAAAGGGATAAAATTCTGAATTATTTTTCGGTTATGATTAACAAAAAACGAAAAGACGAAGAAATGGCCGAAAATAGCGGCGAATCGAAGGCTAAAGTGAAGAAAGAGTTGAAAGTCTCGGATATGGATGACTGGCAGGACTTGGACTCCGAGAACGACAGAAGCGATTTGGAGGACAGGAGTGACGATGAGGTGAAACCGAAGCTTAAAAAAGAGAAAAAGGGATCGAAAACGAAAAAGTCGTCGAAAAAGAAGAAGGGCTCGGATGAGGACGAAGACGACAGCGAACCCCAGGAGGAGAGCGATGAGGGAGACTTCGACGACAAGGAAGTCGACTATATGTCCGAATCGTCCGATAGTTCGGATGAATCCGAAACCGAAAAAACCAACAAAGAGTTGAAAGGCGTTGAAGACGAGGACGCCTTAAGACAACTGGTCTTATCGGAAGAGGAGGACGACGACGAGGGCAAGGAGGGCGAGGAGGCTGAGAAACCAACCGAAGCCGATAAGAGCAACGCAGAAGTGGACAAAAAGTCGAAATTCAAGGACAAACTAACGGGTGAGCCGTCTGTGACTTAGTTTCGAATCACTTGTTAAGACTAATGACATGATTCGGCGATCGATCGATAGCTAACTTCGATTCTCCGCCGCCCTCTTCGTCCGACTCCGACTCGGATGACCCGGACTTAGTCGACGACAAGAAGTCGGCGCTCTTAGCGCCCGTCAAACTCGAGTTGGAAAAGAGCAGTCGAGGCAGCAGTCGGTCGGCCACTCCAACTGCAAGTCTCGATGCGGGCATGTCTTCGACCGACGGAAACGCAAACGATTCAAACAAATTGAAGCGAAAGTTGTCTTCAAGTGATAGTCCGAATCTAAAAAAGCCGAAACTATCGGCCGATAACTCGGACGGCATCACCGAAGAGGCCGTTCGCCGCTATTTGATGCGAAAGCCGATGACGTGCACTGATCTGCTGCAGAAGTTCAAGAACAAGGTGTCAGTCAAAGGCAATTTGGTTCATACGATCGCTCAGATTCTCAAACGACTCAATCCCGAAAAGCAAACGATTAAAAACAAACTCTACTTTTCACTCAAACCCTAAATTGAGTCGATTCTTGATTTTATTTCAATTCTATTATTTATCGATTTATATCATATTTAAATTGAATGTCATTTTGTGTTATTGTGTTGTATTTGAGTCGCACCTAAATGTAGTTCTTAGGTATTCATTGATTTTATTATTCAACACAAAAAATGTTAATCAATGTATATATGGATTAAAATCTTGAAGTTTTATATTTTACGAGTTTTTCGTTTGGATTTCATTAAGTGTTTTGACTTAGTTTTTGACTTAAGATTATTAATTAGTTTAAAGTTTTCGTATTGTTTATCCGAAAGATATTGAATATGAAATATCGGCTTTTCGGTGGCCTCGTGTGCCGCTAGTAATTGGCTGCGATTGCACTGAAGAGCACAGGCCGTCCACGTGTGGTCGCCATCGATCTGGTCATTAGGTCCGACGCCATTCTCGACGCACTTTTCATACATACACTGCAAATAGACTTCCATTTTATTCTTTGCCTTCTTCTCGAGCTTTCCGTCGCAAGCATTTCGACATTCATTTAAGAATAAGTCTAACTCTGATTCTTCGCATCCGAGTTCACAGAATTCGCTGCCAAACATGCATTGCACTGCAAATAGATCAAACATGATTACTTATTAATACAATTATTATGTAATGTTATAAATTCAAAGTTAATTTAGTATGTTTAGCCGATAGCAAATTACATTACTTTGAAATAAAAATATAACTACTATATTTATAAACATTGCAAAACGTATGAATTGGTTAAAGTAAACTTATCAATCAATGAATTAGATTTTTATTGACACTAGTATTTAATCTAAACACTATGTTTTTATAATTAAATTTTGTTTAATTAATTATATGCAATGTATAAAATGTAATTAAGCAACATTTTCTACAGTATAGTGAAGTGTACAATTAATGCCATTTTATTTTGTAAAATTTTATCCTGGAAACATAACTACACCACATAAAATCATTTCTGATTGTTTAATTTAATTTATACTGTTTTATCAATGATTATTTATCATTAATATTATTATGATGACCAAGTTATAACTATACCAATTATTAAACAATATACGTATCCAATAAAATTTTTAAATAATATAATCTCATTTGAATTAATCTAACTTGTAAATACCGGTAATATTTATTAACCAAAAAATTATTTTTAAAACAAATTACCCATAGTATTATATAATTAATTAGTTAGAAACGCCAATCCTACTTTTTGTTATACTGCAATCAAATATTTATTAGTCTTATGAGTTAGTTTTACAATATAATTCTCATAAGTTAATTTTAAGCAGTCCTATTTTATTTTGCTTATCGGGCGCTTGAGTGATTAAACTTTTTAAACATCTCAAAATTAAATGCAAACAAAACTTATATTTAGAGTTGCAAATTTCAGTATTTATTTTTGAGTAAAATTTTTCAGTGAAACATTAAACTTTCATGTGAAAGTTTCACAATCTTTCACTACTTACAACGCTACTTATACACTATTTCCAGAAAATAGCACGGGCTTTAAAACCGCATTTCCTCTGGAACGGGTTGGCCGATTTTGACACACTTTAATTCAATTTGTCCAGAATCCACCCACGCAACTTATGACCAAGGCAATTTTGAATATACTATTTTTGACTAATAGTAATTTGAATATACTATATTATTTTGGACTAATATAAAAATTATCTCAAATAGTCATTTCCATAGAATATAATGGGCAAATAATAAAATATTTTTTTTATTTGCACTAAACTAGTAAAATTCCTAAATATTTTAAAGCCAAATTAAAATAATGTAAGTTTTAAAACAATTTGAGCTAGTTCTTAAACATTAAAATAAATAAATTTTAAAAATTATCTGCTAAAAATTTTGCATCTTTTAATATGCAAATAATAAGATAAGTTATTCAAAAATAATTTTTATATTAGTTGACATATTCAAAATTTCCCTGGTCATAAGTTGCGTGTGTGGATTCTGAACAAATTGAATTAAAGTTTGTCAAAATCGGCCAACCCGTTCCCGAGAAAACGCGGTTTTAGAGCCGGTGATATTTTCTGGGAATAGTGTATATTTACTTTTATTAAGTTATTGAAATAAGGTATACACTGGAGTGTCATCAAAATTATTCAATTTAATAATCTAGCTAAAATATTTAGCATGACAGTTTATTTGCGATTAGTATTAACGTTTTTATAAACGCATTGATTGTTGGAGAGTTTAGCAGATGACTTAAATTTAGCAAAATTGATACAGTTGCATTTTAATGACAAGTTTTCCGTTTATGACTTTTGATTAAAATCGATATTTTTCATACAATAGACGCAAAATTTTCTTTAAATCAGTGCAAACTTTGTTAAAATAAACAGTTCCAGAAATAAAGGTCAATTTTCCATACTATGCTTAATGAGAAGAACTTGCTTCATTTTATTATAATAAAAGTTTTTTCGAAATATGTATGTATCTTGACAAAAAGTTTAACTCTATTATCTATATATGAGTTTCTATATCTAAAAGATTTCAGATTTGAGTCGACACTAGATTTCCAAAACTTATTTCAGTCGCTATTTAATGCGAAATCAATCGGAATATCGCTTAGACTCTGGTTTCCAATCAGACCTTCAAAGTGACAGCAATGCATGCAATCGGGACCAGACATGAGACCTATCAGTGGCCGCTTCTAGACATCGACAGACTTACCGACGAAGACCCGACACGAGATAGCGTTTGTCTCATATCATCGAATAACGACAGTTTGATCGTTGAGGAGAAGCTGAAAGTCGACCGAAAGAAGTTTGAATCACTCCTCGAAGGCAATGGTTAGCTAATTGTCTGCCATTTAATCGCAAATACATAAGAAATATATTTCGAAAATAATTACTTTTATTGTGGATTTAGAGACGAAAAGCGCGGAAACGTTCTTCGGAGACATAATGTCTGAATTGGAATCCGTTTCAATCACTTGGCCGCCAAAGTTGAAGTCTGGAACCAAGTCGAAGAAGGACCCGCACGTGAAGATCACTGGCCTTGCCTTTATGGTAAAAGCAGCCCGGGTCAGGGTCCTTGAGCTCCTGGACCCGCGACGCGATAGAGTGACTCTTAAGATGGACGTCGACTGGACGGCTCACTCGCACATTATCGGTAAAGCCGGCGCTTCAATCCAGACTGTAATGGACTCAACCGGATGTCACGTCCACTTTCCCGATGCCAACCGCACAAACGCCACCGAAAAGTCAAATCAAGTGTCGATCGCTGGAACAGCTTCTGGTGTAAGTCGGGCGCGAATAGCAATCAGAGATCTGCTGCCGATTATTATATCAATGGATTTGCTGCTAAGATCTGGCACTCGATCCACGTTTTTGGATCGACTCAACCGAGTCATTCAATTTGTTGAGCGCCTGACCAGCACTCAGATTACACTGCGATTCAGTGCACCGACTCTGACAGCACCCGATTCTACTATGATTACAGTGTTAATCCGCGGAGTCTACGGCAACTGTCATCTTCTCAAACTTGCGATCGATTTGTTTGAGAAATTCATTAATGAATTCCTCATCAAAGAGGACATAACATATTGCTTGAACACAGAAGTCTCGGCCCAACACCACCTCTTCGTCGTGGGTAAAGAGCAGTCAAACCTCAGGTCAATAATGGAGATGACGGGAACAGTGGTCGTATTTCCCGAATTAGCCAATAAAAGCATTGCCAACAAAGACCTGTTCGCCCGTCTCGTACTCTCTCCGCCGGCAGAGCTGTCAGAGCCGCGCAAAACAACGGTTACTATCAAAGGTGCAAACGTAGAGTCGGTGCTGACGGCCTTCCAGTTGATAGAACTACATCTCCCGCTGTCCCTAACCTTCGATCTGAAAGAAGGACAAGAAGTGAATACTTCAAGCATTGAGTTCCTGTCCAACAAATACAACGTCAATATATCGGTGAAACCAAAGCCCAAACAGAATACTAAGACAATTTGGATCAAAGCGGCCGAGAAGGACGAGTGGAAGCTATTTGAGAGCCGGCAGTACCTAATCCGCGAGCACCAGACCTCACCGATCGAGACTACACCGACGCCCACCTCTTTGACTAGCATTTGGGTTCCGAATGAATTGGATTTTCTGAGTCTAAGCGATCGGAAAGACAGCGGAACCGCTTCGGCCTTTGGCGGCAGCACCTGCTCCGGCACTAGCGAGCGCGCCAATAGTCACTTCAATCGAGCTCCCGGGGCTGAGCGCCAACCGAAAATTGACTCGTTTTAATGTTTTTAGAAAGATTGTTTTTTATTTTGAATTTTTGTTTTAATGAAATTAACATATTTTTAGATTTATTATTCCGGAGACTAATCCCTAAGCAGTGATTTCGAAACGATGAGCACATATGTAGTGATTGAGAGCTTTATTTAATTATTAATGCATTTTATTTGAGATTCAATTATATTTTGTTAAACTTTACCTAAAATTCAATTCTGTATTACTTCCGATTTGGGTTTTAAACAAAACTTCCAATTTTATTCATTTTGATTTTAAATTAAAATTTAAATATATTAATTATATGAAGTATTTATTTTTAAACAGTAAAACTAACATGTAACTAAATTTTTTAATCTTGTTGAATGCATCATTGCTTAATTATTACCAAAGCTTGCAATTTTATAAAATATTCAGTAATTATGCATGCATTATTTGTGTACAATTAAGCCAGATTTTAGCTCAGTTTTGTATAAAATTCGCATATATAGTTTCAATTTTTGCCTTGTTTTTAATACCTATTTAAATGCAGTGTTCAAGTGAAATAAATAATTTGAACTTGTAAGAATTTTTGAACAGAAAGTTTTACTTTAATTACTTTAGTTCATAATTTAATTCTAACCGTATAGTAATATAGTTTAGATATAGTGCTTCATAAGTTTCAAACAAAATGAATACAAGTTTAATAAAAATTAAGTGAAATATATTTATAATCCTACTCATCTATTATCGTACATATATTTGCGAATAATTTTGTGATCAAAAATATCATGCATAAACGCTGTGGCTATATAGTTCACGCGGGAACAATCTGCAAGCTTTGATAAATTATTACAACAGTTATCAATGGTAACTTATTAATAAAATTATATTGTACCGTAAAATTAGTAATGAAATAATTTCTATTGAATTAGCTTTTAGAATAAAGTTTAATAAAAGTATTATGTTAAAATAATTTACTATATTTTAATTAAATTATTTTATCATAATTAGTAGAATTCAAAAGTAAAATATACTTAGTAATTAATCTATGTTATATAATATTTTATGCAAGTTGTGAATCAAGAGTTGATACAACACAATTTTTAACTTGTCTAAATCATACATAAATAATAATAAAACACGTAATGACTTTTAACACAGCTCATTCACAATTGACTGGAGATTTTTATAAACAACACATTAGGCGTGGTTTCCATAGCTACGAAAAGTACCAAATACTGTGTACTGGCGTACTGTAACTGTGTACTTATTGTGGCTATGGAAACCACGCCTAATGTGTCGTTTATAAAAATCTCCAGTCAATTGTATGACTACAGCTAGTTATTAATTTAATTAATGATTAAGTTAAATTCTATTAAAAAACATTTTACCAATTCACTTAAATACTTAGATCATCTTGTTATA
The DNA here is from genome assembly GCA_034697605.1 of Metabelba pulverosa. Classification (NCBI taxonomy): domain Eukaryota; kingdom Metazoa; phylum Arthropoda; class Arachnida; order Sarcoptiformes; family Damaeidae; genus Metabelba; species Metabelba pulverosa. Next base: position 8,981 of record JAQIXC010001634.1, read on the forward strand.
ATTATTAATACTAACATCAATTTAAAAGTGAAATTACTATTTAAATAAAATAAACCAGTTTTAAAGCATGCTAAAATTTATACCGTGATTGCTGCAAGGGCCTGGGGCTGCAAAAACTTAAAATTTCAAAATTTAGACTAAACTTTGATTAAAATGTGAAATTTCCAATATAATAAAATTGCGACTTGTACATTAATCAAAGTCCAAATACCAACAAATTCTCTACCATAATATTAATATTATCAACTTTTAAGTTCCAAACTAGTTTATTATTCTTATTTAAACAAGACTAACTGAAATATTATTAATTGAATTGAAATTATTTAAAAATACAATTTAAAATTCGCGAAATGCATAGATATAATAAGCATAACTTTAAGGCAAAACATTGCCAATTCAACTAGCATGCTAACAAACCCTAATATACGATAAAAATTTCAAATCAAAGACAAAATTTTGCCAACTTTTCAATCCAAATGACTGAGCATTGGGCGCATCTCTAGCGGTGCGCACCTCTACTGCAGACCTCTATTGCAGACATGCAGTGGAGTTGTGAATGCATTTCCTCTTCCTTTCAATCGTTAGCTTCGGTCTAAGCAGTGAATCGGTTTGTTTGGACTAATAATGGTTTGTTTTAATTGTTTTATCCGTTTATTCAATGATTCGATGTATTCGTTGTCAGCACTGATGGCTTGACTCCACCACAACTCGAAACAAGTGCCGCATTCGGTATCACTTGTTGAGAGAGATGTGGAAGAGTTTGTCAGCGAATATATCGACTGATTGTCTACTGAACTGATCGTTGACTGACTGTGTGTTTGTCTCAGACGAAGGGAACGTCGAGTTTCGGAAAGCGTCGCAATAAGACCCACACATTGTGCCGGAGATGTGGTCGCAGTTCATATCACATCCAGAAGAAGACGTGCGCGTCGTGTGGCTACCCGTGCGCTCGCATTCGGAAATGTATGTAAACCATGAATTGAGTCGAAACGTGGGCTTTGTTTCAACGAATTTGTCGTTCAAAACAACAGACAATTGGAGCGTAAAAGCGATTCGACGAAAGACGACGGGAACGGGTCGTATGAAACACCTGAAGAAAGTGTATCGCAAATTCAAGAACGGCTACCGTCCCATCACTGTCAAGAGTAAGGGCGCGACCACCGGTGCGGCGCCCACTGCCGCCGCCTCTGCTTCCAAATGATTGAATATAATTTGAAGAAAAATAAAATTTCGTTAAAATAAAAGTCTTTTTATTTGTATAATATTTATAGTCATATATATATATATTTATATTTTATATATATTGTATACAACGACGAAAAGCCAATCGACTTAACGACTAATTACTGATTAGCAGAAAATTGGATAAATTTCTAAATCGAGGCAAACATCGAAAGCTATTCTAAAGAGGAATGGATTTAAAGTCATATAAAGAGATGTCAAACAAAGTCTAAACTAACGATGAAATCCATTTCGACGACAGAACTGCGATTTGCAGTCAAAAGGAAGACTAATGAGAAGCAGCGCTTCAATGCCGACAGCACCGGAAGGCATGGCAGCGGTTGTGGCTAACGGGCCAATTGGGTGATCAAAGAGGCGCACATCTCGAAGAACTCCATTATGTGATGACATTGCGACTGATTGTATGGGTCACTCGAATTGCTTCCACTGCCAGCACTCGCGCACATGTCATTAGTCTCGTCCTCATTGCAGGCCAGGGACTTGAAGTCAAGCAAATAGCTCTTGTAGTCGACTTGATATAACTGGAGAGTCATCTTAACGTATTTGCCAGTAATCGAGTTCTTCCGTCGGGCCCTCACGTGAAATGGATTCACAATTTTCCACTCCTTTCGACAAAAGGACAGTTTAAGGAAGAGATGGAAGGAATGGCAGACTTACGAAATCCAAGACTTTCATAGCCCGGTAGACCTCATTCATGATGTCGTGTGGTTTGCTTTGCGATCGAATTCCTGTAAACATTTCAAAGTTTGGTTCCAATTGTTTGAGAGGCAGTGTCTCAGTGTATGTGAGTGTATGTGAGCTAACGAACCCAAATGCCATTTCGCTCTCTTCATAGGCGTTCCTTTGCTTTTATCCAAACTATTGCCTCCGCTTAGCATTCGTTGTCGTCCGCCGTGATTGCCGGTCGCCGATAGCGGTCTGACCGGACTGTCGACGAAACTGGATGGCGGGGGAGGACTCGACGCGACGTAGAAGTCTTTGATATCCAGTTTTGCCGTTTCGTCTTCAATGCGTTTGTTGTCAACGATTAAATGGTAGGCAATGCCCAACTGGTCGTGAGGGTCCCCACTCAACAGCGCACTGTGCACCTCCTTGTCCGTCACATTGAATTTCTGCACACATACACAAACTGTTTCACACTGGGCGTAATGCTTGGGCGGGTTGAGCGCCACTGGTTTGACACATACCTCACACACTTCGCTAACTGCGTCCATATCTATGATCGAGGCGTCGTTGTCGGAGGGCGAAGGGAACAGATAAGTCGGCAAATCCTTCTTAAACCAGTCGTGGTTTCTATCATATCATTGCAAAACTTAATCTCAAATGTATTCACATTTCGATCAAAACTCACTTAATGTCATCCATTGTCGCCCTTTTCATCGGATCCACTTGAAGAGTATGGACTAACAGACTCACCACTGATTTGTTCAGATATTCAGGGATTGGGAATATTCCGGCTGTAAGTGAAGAGCAGGTTATGGCTGTACAGAACCGCTAAACCATTAACAGAGACTAACACTTGATTTTCCTGAACAGAGTCGGCACGTGTTCGTCATCGAAGGGCAACTGAAATGTAGGAACAGTTAGAACTAAATTCAAATCTAATTTCACAATTACTTACTGTTCCACAGAGGAGTGCGTAGAGTATTACACCGCACGACCAGATGTCTACTTCCGGCCCAGCATACAGCCTATTGACCATTTGATCATTATTTCAATCATTAGTGATATGAAAGTGAAGAACCTGTCGCTAATGGCTGCTAACTCATCGATTACCGTAATATCCAATAGACCTGTTAAAGGGCACGAACTGAAGGAATGGTATGAATACTTACTTTCCGGAAATGACCTGAAATTAAGCAAAATATATAAGCGATTAGAGGTCGAACTCAGAGCTGATGAATGGAAGCGCACCTCAGGAGCGGCATAATTGGGTGAACCACAACTGGTGCGCAGGAACTCCCCGTCCATCATCATATTGGAGAGACCGAAGTCTGCAATCTTGACGCACAGGTTCTGGTCCAACAGCAGATTCTCGGGCTTGAGGTCTCTGTGCACTACCTTTAATCCAATTGAAATGATTAGCAAACGCTATGTCCGTCGAAGAACTGAATGCAAACCATATGTCTGTGACAGTAGTCGACTCCAGAGATGATTTGCTGGAAGAAACGACGCGCCTCTGACTCCTTCAACTGATTCGGACACAACAGTCAGGTTTAGCAGCTCTTGGTTGGGTAGAGCGGCGACTAGTGGTGCCGAACATACCTTTCCGTGTTTGACAATGTACTCAAACAGTTCCCCTCCGGACACGTACTCCATAATCATGAATATGTCGGTCGGAGTAGAGATGACTTGATATCTGAGTTTCGAGTATTTGATCGATTCGTATAAATCGCGAATCAATTGAATGGGAAATAGCAATGAATTTGATTACAATTTAATGATATGCGGATGTCTGAAGAGCTTTAGGTTTTGGATTTCGCGCCTTATCTTCCCGACCACATCCAAGTTCTTGATCTTCTGTCGGTTCAGGATCTTTACGGCCACCTTATGGCCAGTCAGCTGATGTCTGGCCGCTATTGCGAGCAAATGACAAGAAAACACATTTCTATTCATTAGTAATGCAAACAAATGAGTCGAATGAGTAGCTAATGAGTAGCTGTAGAGACGACTAACTCTTAACTTTGCCGAACGACCCGATGCCGAGCGTCTCGGCCAACAAGTAGTGCCCGATCTTAATGGGCGGTTGACTGGAGGCCTGTGATTGCATTTTGTCACTCATGGCCAGCAATTGAGCCAATTCTGTCTCTAATGCTAAACAGAATTCAATTCTAATATTAATATTTCAAACAAAAAGCAATTCGTATTGAAATGATTTGAGGAAAAGATGTAATAATTACTCAAAGAATCGACAAATAAATGAATTAAACAATTGATTGATTCAACCGATTCGGAGCGGAATATGTGCGCAACGGATGAAAAGCACAAATCGTTGTAATCGTTATAATCGCTGTAATTGTTGTCAATGCTATCGGATTAGCGCTAAACACAGTTTTCACATATTCTGTAATTAATTTGTTTACATCGTATTCGCAATATGTTTATTGCATAGCATTGCCGCTTAGGGGCGCTTACAAACACAAACCCAAACACCAACGCAACAACTGAGCAAGGTGAGGCACAAATTGCCTAGTTTGCCAATCTGAATTCCCGTTTTCACACTAACTGTAAAGTGCTTGCTTTCTACCTAGTACATCTATTAAGATGACTATTATAATTGAGTGAATTTGTGTGAAAAAGAGTTTGAAGTACTGAATGGATTGGATCAGTGCATGAGTATCATATTAATATGTGTTTGTGTTTTGCCTCAACTGCACCCAATTCACAAACAACGCTATTCTCCACTCGTTTACTACAACCACTCGAATACTACTATTGTACAGAGTTGCGAGTTTGCAGAGTAGGCAGAATCGAGGTATCATTAATATTCACTCATTCTAATTTGTTTAGAATTAATCTTTTTTAATAGCTTTGATGGCTGCAAGCAAAGAAAAGGTATATATAATTTCATCGCCGATCCCACCCACCCCACCCA
>JAQIXC010001635.1:0-13815 GCA_034697605.1 Metabelba pulverosa
ACATTACATGGTCAATAAATTAATGATTAAAATCAACTACATATTATGGAATTTGTATCAAAGCTATTGAAGTCATATTGGGCAGTCTTGTTTATTTATAATTTTTTTATATATATTAATGCGTAAAATATTAGTGTTTCCTACTCTTATAAATATTATTATGAAAATTAGCAATATGTTTAAAATATATTTAAATGTATTTAACCAAAACTGCCCAGTTTGAGCATCTTACATTTGAGGATAAGTTCGGAATAATATAAACAAATTCTAAACAATTATCTAATTATTAATTGCAATTTGTTTTGCTATGTAATGTATGTATGTATAAGTTACATTTTTAAATTAACTATATTTACAATATCGTTTTATAATTTTATATAGAAATCTAATAGTAAAATTATTACAATGAACTGTCTAATATGTATTATATTTTCAATATATTTTTAGCTTTATACATATGTTATATGATTTAGAATTTATTGCTAGTTTAAAATAAAGTATTAAAAATTACATTTATAATTTAAAATAAAAAGTATTAATGAAATATTTAATAAAATTAATTAATGTTATATAGTTTAATGATTATTTTACATGTGTTTAAGGGCTATATAAATAAAATTTTATAATCAATTTATACAGTTAAAATAGAAATTACTAAAAATGATGCTACAAATAATCTTGGTTATTTTATCATTTAAAGCGCTAAGTACCGGTATAATATTTAAAATATTAATGTTAAAATAAAATAACTAATTTCTGTATTATGTATGCATTAGGTTTTGTTATTTCAAATGGAAATGGAAAACCAATCGGTAATATATAATTTCGAATTGCTAAAAACATTCTTATTTTAGCATGCATTAATTATTACATAGACGCACTTGCAATTAATACAATTGATCAGTGTGAGGGCAAAGATGCCAGCAATTACACTATGATAATCGTGTTTAAGAGAGATTCTAATTGCAATCCCGAAAGCGGCTTGGACGCGACATATAACTTGGTGCAAACAACTGGTCATGGTGAAAAGGCTGTTAATTCACTACAGCCGCTTGCCGCATCCATCTATCCGGCTGGTGGTATGTTATTAATTAATAGATGCTTAATATTATCTTATAACATGCATAAATTACTAATTAAATAATCATCTTGTAATAGCCTATACCCAGTCAGAGGTATTAGCTTTAGTAACCGGCGGTCCACTACAGGGCAAGTATATCTATGAAAAGAAAATCTACCTAGATCTGAAATATTTGAAGAAATGCTCATCGGTTTTGGGCTACTCGTACGTTACGTCGAAGAGTTTGAGCATGCTAATTAATGATAAGCTAGACGTGTCGATTCTTATATCACCGACGGGTGCGTATGAGTTATTCAAGAAAGGCTGCACTACTCAGTGCACTGGAGTATCATATCTGTTGTAATAAATTTTATAAAATTATACAGTCCATTTTTAATGTGTAATTTATTTGTTTTTTTGACTACAGTATTATGAATTAAGAGCTTGTAAAAAGTGATAAATAAAAATTAATCTGTAATGCTTATGAAAACTAGATTGTATTTATTATGACTGTTTAAAAATAATATATTCATATATAATTTGATTAATTTTATTAATGGTTAAATTATTATCTAATGCTATTTATACTGATAAATTTATACATAACAAAATGTAAATAATTATTTTTGATAAAATAATTGATTAATTGTAATGGATAAATTATTTAATTGATATATTATTATATTATATGTAACTAAGATTGTGTTACAACAAATATTTAATTGTGTAATGTTATTCTATTCAATGAAATTTTTTTTAACCAAGTTACTGTTTTACTTATATTAAATCAAGCATTAAGCTTTCTTAAACTCAGTACTGAATTTTATAACACATTTACCATTTATTATCACAGTTTATCAGTAATAAATATAAGGTTGTATAGTATTTTTAACCGACAAGCTACAAATAATAACATTTCTAAAATAAATTAATTATAATGAAAATTAACAAGGCAATGCACATTTGGTACAGCTTTAAATTAGCAATTGATTTTACTTGAACTTCATAATTATCATTTCAAGTGTGTATTTATAAATTTTATATATTTATTTTTGCGCATTTTTATTTTTTAAATAAACTAAATCTATTTTTTATATGTATTTTACAATAATCGTGGTTATTTTATTATTTATTTTGATGTGCAATGTAGTTAGGATTAGCAAAATGAATGTTGCTAGAAAGTTTCTCCGAGAAACTTTCTAGAAACTTTCTCCATAAAATTTCTCAAGAAATTTTATAAAATAATTAATAAAACAAAAACTAAAAATGTTAAAAATATTTTACTTATATAATTATAAGTGTTATGACTAGTGGCTTAATTTAATCGTATAAAAAATATAGGTTGCATTTATTCAATAGTAGTCCCATTAAAGAAAATAAAGGGACTATTATATGCCTAAATTATCTGCGTAATTTATGTGCATATAGTAACTATGGAAACTAATTTGAAAGTTTATTTTCAACTTAGATCTAAAAACCATTTGTAAATAAACAATATAATAATAAATAAACTAAATAATAGTAAAAAAAAATTAGAATCAGTGTTACATTATTTTAAAAATTTTGTAAAACATAAAAATAGCCATAAATCCTTATTTACAAAATATAAATGACATAAAATCAACATTTAAAAATATTTTTTATTTTAAGGAAGTCATACTAAAATCTATTACAGTAAGATTTGTTTTGAAACACATAAATATTTTTATAAATCTAATTGAATTTAATAAATAATATATGAGTTTTATTTAAACTATTAATAATGTGAGAATCCCAGTAAAACCTACCAATAAAGTAAGTATTATATATAAAAAAATAGTAATATTAAAACATGTATTTTCTCAAATAATAAAAATCTCCATTGAAATACATGGGACTACCATTGTAATACATGGGACTACCATTGAAATACATGGGACTACCATTGTAATACATGGGACTACCTTTGAAATACATGGGACTACCATTGAAATACATGGGACTACCATTGAAATACATGAGACTACCATTGAAATACATGGGACTACCAATGAAATACATGGGACTACCATTGAGAGAAATTTCTAAAGAAATTTTCTAGAAACTTTCTCACATTTATTAAATTTCTAACAATTTCTAAACCCTAAATGTAGTATATTGTTAAATGTTAATGTACAATGATTTATCTAGCTTAACATTTTTTATACTAATATTATATAAATTTGTAATTTGATTTTGTTAATTAATTGATTTAACATATATATTAATAATTAGTAAATTTGTGAATTAAAATTATAAACTTAAAATTAGCGAACTTTTAATTTATAAGTTATACTCATGTTAATTGTATGCGTTAATACATCAATGAACATGCGTTAATACAGTACACCTAATTTAAGCATCTTATTTAAATAATAAACTGTATGTAGAATTTGATGCTTTTTAGTCGAATTTTTACTTAGTTTAATTTCGAATGAATTAAACTGAACAACTTTCGTTGAAATGAATGGTTCAGTCGTTTGATTTGTTTTACGTAAAAACTTATTTTATTTTGAATTATAAATTAAAACTGAATTACAGTTATTCAGATACTGTCTCATGTTGACATTTGTAAATAAGATTAAAATAAGATTAATAAGATTAAAGATTTAATATATATAAAAAATAAAATTTATTTATGTTTGAATATATTGTAATGCTGGTAATTTATTTCCCAACTGTTTATTACATAAATAATTTTATTTTATATATTATATTCATAAAATGGTATTTAAATTAATTTATTATGAATTTAACCAGAACATTACCAAATTTTTAGTTTATTCAAACAAGTATGCTATATTAATATTTTTAGATTGTATTATATAAAGTACATTAAAAAATTTATATCATTTATATTTTAATAACAACTTATTTTAGATTTATGTAATAATAATTATTAGCAGTAATAAATTAGAAATAATTTATTTCTGCTATAAAAATATGGATAAAACTTTAATAAAATATTAAAAGTTTAACGCTCACTTTAATTTAAGCAATTAATGTGTTTTAAAGTAATTAAGTTTATTTTTCTAACTAATATATAAATTACAAATAATATTAATTTATGTTACAAGATGAAATTGACGTACTGGATCTAAAAATGAGTTTAAAAATTGTCTTGATTATTTTATCAATTATCTCATTATGTAATGTATTAAAGCAATTATTTTATATAATGTAAATTTGTTTTAAATATAATTTTAGGCTTTGCCTCATCTAATGGAAAAGAAAAGCAAATTGGTATTATTTTTACTAAATTTAAAATTCTATATTAGCGTGTGCAATTTTAATAGAATTTTGATTAAATAGACGGATTATTTATTACTATACTCGATGCGTGTGACGGCAAAGATGCCAATAATTATACCTTGCTAGGTAGCTTTAAGAGAGACGCCAATTGCAATCCAGTGAGCGGTGCAAAGGCAACATATAGCATGGTACAAACATCAAATCATGGTGAAAAAGCTATTAACACGTTGCAAACATTAGCTACGTCTATATATCCGGCCGGTGGTATGTAATACATTATAATTAATATTGTATTAAATTAAATTATAAATTTTGTATCATAATAAACATAAAATATAAATTATTCTAAAATTGTAATTGCTATTTTGCGCAGCTTATATACAGTCCGAGTCATTATACTTGGTAATCGGCGGTCCACTTGAGGGCAAATATCTCTATGAGAAAAAAGTCTATTTGGATCTCAAATTTTGGAAGAAATGTTTGTCTGTTTTGGGTTATTCGTACGCGCCTTCAAAGAGTTTAAGTGTGCTAATTAGTGATAAACTTGATCTAGCTGTTCTTATATCACCGACAGGTGGTTACGAGGCGTTCAAAAGAGGCTGCACTACTCAGTGCACCGGACAGTCGTATTTTATTTAAATTTATATTAAAGTTTTATGTTATTATTTATTAAATATATTATTAATAATGAATAATTATTAAATAAATATTCAGAATTATAATTTTTTATTATTATTAATTTGTACTTAATAAATGCTGTTGGTCCAAATAGTGGCAAATAGCTTTCTAGTAAATTCTTACCTTATATAAATTTTTTAAAATAATTTTTAAAAAATTTACATTGTAAAAAATAAATAGACATTATTAATTGGTCTAATCAATAAATGCGATGACATATATGCAAGCAATTATACCTTGGAACATTCGTCAGCGAAAAATACCAATTGTAATGTGGATGCCAAGACACTAACGAGTCTGGGTCATTCATTGATACAAACATCTGAACATGGTGCAAAGGCGGTCAACACAATTTAAACACTTGCAAATTCTGTTTTCCCAGCCGGCTGTGTGTATAAATATAAATAATTTATCCATGTCATTTTTGAATAAATAATTTTAAATTCAAATATAATTGTATTTTTGAGCATTGTATCTTGCGCTATTATTTGGCTTATGTCCAGAGCGAGATCTTGGCGCTGGTCACCGCCGGTCTATTTTAAGGCAAATTCATCTATTTAAAGCGAGCTTATTTAGAATATTAATACAGAAAAATTTGTTTTATTCAATTCAACGCACAATTCATCTGTTTTGAGCAATTCAATTATCACTGCCATTAGTATAAGCATGCTAGTTAATGATAAGCTTGATAATTCTATAATCATTTAACCCCCCGGTGCATGTGAACTGCTTAATAAAGGCTGGACTACTCAGTGCGTCGAAAAATCATTTAGTATTGTTTATATTTTTAAAAAGAATATTCGATTATAATTTTAAATGTTTTTATACAGATGTGTTTTGTGGTGCAGTTTATAGATGTGATAAAACAAACATTTGTTAAATTAATAATTTTTTTACTTAAAAAATAATTTATATTGTGTTTTTTAAAATTAACACAATATTAACAAGTTAGTGTGTTATATTATCATTAATAAAATAAAATTAATTTTAAAAATATTAAACAATTTAACACGATGTCAAATATAACCCTTGTACTATTTACTCTCATCTTAGCATGTATGTATATAAAAATATTTTTACATAATTTAATTTTGAATTACTATTTCAGGTATTGCTAGTAAAAATGCCAATGCAAATGCAAAGAGGATTGGTATATCAAACTAAATCATGCTGAAATAAATACAAAACTAACCGATATATTTACCGAATTAACTTAGATGGCTTAAATATTGAAATAGTCAATGAGTGCGCTGGCAAGGATGCGAACAATTACACCAGGGTAATTGTGTACACGCGCGACGAGAATTGCGCCTTTGACTACAACCCGGTAGGAACAAGTTACACGCTTGTCCAATCATCTGGACATGGTGAACAAATTGTAAACTTGCTTAAAACATTGGCAACATCAGTCTACCCGGCCGGCGGTAAATAAATAAACTGTATAATTCAAACCTGTTACAAGTTTGTTTGAAAATGTTGATAAAATGATGATCTAGCATACACCCAAGCTGAAAACATACATTTTGTCACTGGCGGTCCCCTTCAAGGCAAATATGTCTACGAAAAGAAAATTTATCTTGATTTAAAATATTGGAAAAAATGCTCATCTGTATTGGGTTTGGCCTATGCAAAATCCAAGAGTTTAAGCATGCTTATTAGCGATAAACTTGATTTATCGGTTTTTATATCGCCGACGGGTGCGTTCGAAGCATTCTAGAAAGGCTCCACTACTCAGTGCACTGGAGTATCATATTTATTGTAAAATTATAAGACATGTAAAATATATTTTATAATCGAATTAATTTGTTTTTAATTAAATGCAAAAATTTAAATATTAATTTTTGTTATAGTGCGTAATTTTTTAATCTAAAAATTATTTATTCTTACATGGAACTTAATATGTACAAATAGGATAATAAAATTATTCATTTATTAAACATGTGTATTTAATTGAATGTTATATACAGTCGTTGGAATTTAGAGATAATTGATGTTTAACATTATTTTCTCGGGAACTACTGAACCGATTTTAGAAATTTTCAATTCAAATTCTTTAGAATCCACCCCCGCATCTTTGGTATGAAAGAAATTTTAAAATAAGTTTTACTTTTCAAATAGCAGCAAAATATAATTTTTAAATTTTTAGAAATATCAAATTTGCTAATAGAAATTTTTTTTATTTTATTAATTTTCTTTATATTACAGTTTATATTTATTGATTATTAATTAAGATGTTACGATTACATCAGCAATTGCATAGTTATTTGATGTAAATTTAGTAAAATAATCTGCTACAATTTTTGCATTGTATATTAAATTTCGTTATGTATTATCAGTATATAGCATTTCTAGCTGTCATTTAAAAATACAAAGTATTTTGAAATTTCATCCATAGCACGGAAACGGGAGAATATCATGAATATTTCTAATTGATTATCTTCAAAAACAGAAATGTAAAAAACAAAAATTCTGCCTTTTAACAAATTTAATATTTTCAAAAATCTAAATATTATGTTTTGCTGCTATTTGAAAAGTAAAACAAATTTTAAAATTTCCTTCATACCGAAGATGCGGGGGTGGATTCTAAAAAATCTCAATTGAAAATTTCTAAAATCTGTCCAGTAGTTCCCGAGAAAATCATGTTAAACATCAATTATCTCTAAGTTCCAAAGACTGTATATCTGTCATTTAATCATGAAATACTAAATAAAATAATTTATGTTGCACAATACAATTTACAATTTAATAATGCGGTTTATATCAATAATATAGTAAATTAATGTAGCAAGAGAATTTTATTTTACCGGTTAATTTAGTAGCATTTCTAATTTGTTACGACTAAATATATCTTATTAATTTAATACAAAATATAATTTTAAATGTTTAAACATGTTATACATTTACAGTTTGTTAACAGTAATAAATAATTTATATAACTATTTTTTAATCTCCAATTAAGCTACTTGTGACATAAATGTGACATGATGTTATAAGAATGTTTCTGCTGAAATATAATTGATATATAAACAAATTATTAACTAAATATGAGATTGAAAATTATCCTGATTGGTTTATTAACTATCTTACAAAGTAATTTATTATTACAAATATTTATGTCAAACAATATCAATCTATATTAAACATTGTCATTTAAGGTTTTGCCGATGCAAATATAATTGCAAAAGAGATAGGTATTATATATTTTCAAGTTGTAATGGCAATTGTAATTAAGCATGAAATTAACTTTGATTTGTAAATAGATGCAATTGGAATTGAAATAATCAATGAATGCGAGGGCACGGATGCGCACAATTACACCAGGATAATCACATACACACTTGATCAGAATAGACTACAACCCAATTAGAGCAAGTTTCAATCTCATTCAAGCAGCAGGACATGGGCAACAGGCGGTTAACATGCTAAAAACACTGGCAACGCACGTCTACCGGGCAGGCGGTATACAATTTAATACAATTTTAAAATTTTACTTGATACAAAATATGTTTAATGTTTATGTTCAGACTGAAAGCTTGCATCTGGCTATCGCTGGTTCACTACAGGGCAAGTTTATTTATGAGAAAAGAATCTATCTAAATTTGAAATATTGGAAGAAATGCTCATCTGTACTTGGCTTATCGTATATTACATAAAAGAGTTTAAACATGCTAATTAGTGATCAACTAGATTTATCGGTTCTCGTATCACCGACGGCTGCGTACGAGGCGTTTAAGAAACACTCGTCTACTCAGTGCGCCGGCAGAGCGTATCTTATCTAAAATACTATTCTAATGATGTTTTAATATATCATAAAAATTAAATAAAATATAAATTATTTGCTGTGTACTTTAACATACCGGTATTTTAGAGCAAATTAATATTTACTACAAGGTAAGTGTTTTACTAACGTAGGTTTATTTAAAATTATACGTAAGTTTTTTAATTAGCTTATTTTCTTGAAGAGAGTTAGTAAATATTATGGTATAAATTATAAACATTATTATAATAAATTAATTGTTAACTTAAAAAATTATAATTATATTTTTGTTTTTTTAATTAAACACATGTTGTTAAATTGAGTTTTATTAACTATTTTCATTTACTTTAATATTTGCCACAAATAAAAATTAAAAAGCTATACTTTATTAATATTGTAGTAATTAATGCTTAAATATAATTCAGCTGGTTAATCTTTAATAAATGATTATTACATTTATTAACCTGTTAATGAGTAGAAAGCACTTTTTTATTAGTTATAATATTAATAGTATTATGATAGTTAAATGAACTTTAAATGTGTTTCTATTGAATCAAAAATCAAAGTATATTTTTATATGTGCTTTTAATTTTAGCACGCTTAATTATTTTTGAATTTTACTTGACCAAATTTAAGATAATTGCTTGCCATTTTGTAAATTAAAAGAATTTATTAAAAATCTTACATGGTATTTAAGATTACTAAATACTAAGTAATAATTACTAAATACATTAAAACAAAATTATTAATTAGTTTAGTAGTAATTAACTTTAAAATTAAATTTTTTAGCGTTTATATGTTATAACAGGTGCACTATATTTACAAAATACTAATTAAATTCTCAATTACAAAAAGGTCTGTCTTAGAAGTGCAGTATATAAGCACATATTGGCAAGTAAAATTTATAATATCTAATCATGATGGCAAAAATGATTAATTTGTTAGTATTTACTGTCATTTCAATTTGTATGTAAAATAAAATAATTGGTAATCCAAGAATTATTATGCAATTATATAAATGTTTCTAATATTTAGGTTTTGCCAATACAAGTGCAAAACGCACCGGTATGTTATTTACACTAGTTTAACTAATATAAATCAAACACAATTTAATAATAAGCTTAAATTTAGATGGAATAAACATTGAAATAATTAGCAAATGCGAGGGTAAAGATGCGAGCAATTATACCATGGTAATCACGTTTACACGCGATGGTAATTGCAATTATGACGGTGCCGGTTTAAGAGCAAGCTACACGTTGGTGCAATCATCTGGACATGGTGAAAAAGCAGTCAACACGCTGCAACCCCTTGCTGCGTCTGTCAACTCGGCCGGCGGTACAAATTATACAGTATAATTATTGCAAAACATAATGGTAAAAATTGTTATTTATTTATCTAGCTTATGTCCAGACCGAGAACCTACATCTGGTTACCGGCGGTCCACTTCAGGGCAAGTTTATCTATGAGAAAAAGATCTATCTAGATTTGAAGCATTGGAAAAAATGCTCCTCCGTACTCGGCTATTCGTATATTGCGTCAAAGAGTTTAAGCATGCTTATTAGTGACAAATTGGACGTGTCGGTTCTCATAGCACCCACGGGTGCGTACGAGGCGTTCAAGAAGGGTTGTACTACTCAGTGCACCGGAACAGCGTATCTGATATGAATTAATTTTACAAGTATATTTATTACTATTAAAAAATTTTACAGTAAAGTAATGTAAAATAGAATTAATTTGTTATTATTTATAAATTATGAAAAGGCGTTTAATATATTTGTTTTATTAAATTGATTGCTTGCTACATTTTTTTTGTTTGTAATTCATATATTGCTATGTTATGTAATATTATTTTATTTCAATCAATTTAGCAATATAATTTATTTGTATCTACCAATATTGCCTATTAAAAAACTAATGTTTATATATTGGTATAAATTTATTTTAAAAAATACTTATTTCAAATGCAAGTAATAAATTAATTTTTTATAATCTTCAAGGCCATATTATTTATTCCTAATATGTGCAAGCTTAAAATAGTTTTATTATACTCACTAACAAATAATATTTACGATAATATTTAAAATATTTACAATTACAATTATTATCATAAAATCATTTAGTTTAGTGTTACTTTCAACTCAAATACAATTTTATTTCAATTATCTTTAGTTTCAAAAACAATTTTTAGTTATTTTTACAATAACACGTTAATTTAAGACTACAGTATTTAAATAATAAAAATTAAATAACCTTGTTTATATTAACTTTTTATCATCTTTGAGATTATAATAAATACAATAAAATTACCATATTATTTCAAATTAATTAGTTACAAAAATTACTTAAAATACTATGATAATTTGCTTTCTTTATAAATTGAACTATTAACATTTTAGGAAGTACTAGTTTGTATCTTATAAGATAGTAATTTATTTTGAAATAGTTGCAAACTTGAAAATATCAATGACCTGCTTATTACGTTAAGTTAAAAATTTGATTATTTATTTTAATGAATAAATAAGTTATCAAGTACATTAAAGCTATTAATAAAATCAACAAATTAAAAATTAAATTATATCTCTCCTAAAATTGCATAACATTTTGTTGCAAAGTTGCAAAAACAAAAACCAATTTAATTGAAAATGTATTGGTAAAATTATTATTTATTAACTTTTAAATATTTTTATCATTTTTGAAAATATAATGTTTGGTAACTTCGGGTATAAATTATTTATCAATCAATCTTATTTTTATAACTTACCTTTAATATTTTTAAAAATACAAAGCACATAATTGATTCAAGGCTTTGAAGCATGTGCATTTTTTGGCAGATAGAATAGTTATTCTTTTTTCTAAATTTACCTGTTTACTAGTGATTGAGCAATTATAAATCGTTTTGCAATATAAATTATGCGTTAAAAGTTAAACGTCTAATCTTATAGATATTCTAACAAGGTAAAAGTAAACTAAAAGTTTTGAAAATTAAAAAATAACTAATTGAATTAAAATGATTACTTTTTACTAGTTTGAAATTTATTACATTATAAAAAAACACTATCTCTATAAAATCATATAGTCGCGCATAAATTAATCTCATTCAATTAACTGCTAGCTAAAATGCTGTCGACAATAACCCTAAATATATAATATATTAATAAATAAGAATTAAGCATATCAAATACAGCCATCTCATGACAGACGGCCTTCGGTTCGAATTGAGTTTTATGCATAACAAAATAATACTCAGTTATTCAATAACTTTTTTTATTTTATATATTTTACGCACTGTAGTCAATGTAGTCACTTTATCCTGTACGTATATTGAAATACAATAACTGTACACTGTACATTGAGCAGTGATTTGTGATAAAATGCGAATGAAAAAATTACTATTTTACACAGTTCTTAACGGCTAACATTGATTTGTCGATTGAGGGAAAAACAAACTTGAAACTCTCATTTCGACGCAAAATCGCGCTAAAATCAGTTCATGAGTAGAGACTTGCTAATAAATAATCAGCATGAATAAATATTCGCGTACAGTGAATTTTGGCAAGTCCAAAAGTGCATCGAAAGTTTTTCGTGCTATCTAAAGGCGAACATTGGTGTGAAATGTTACTGTTCAAAATTAATAGGAAAGTTTGTTTTAAAGCTTGATTAGCAATGTATCAAAAACTAATCAAGATCGAAATTGTAGCCTGGTAGACTTTGGCATTTTACGCTGATTTTAAAACTTTTAATTGTCCACGTGCTTTTATCAATCGAACTGTGTGAATTTATGACCACGGCTATCGCCTGCATGACAATAAGATAAGATACGCAAATGTACATTTTAAAAAACTCATCTATCAAAAATTGTTCTTTGCACTATAATTAGTTCAATTCTTGTCTGATATGTGTTTGTGTGTGTGATATAAAAATAGCCTAATTAAATTTAGTACCTACAGACGCAAGATCAAAATATAAATCAATAATTTTTTTATGTATAAAACTCTTAATTATTAGTAACATTTTAATCAAAAAGCAAATCTAACAAGTTATCTCTGGACCGTCTGTAACATGCTTAATATCATGCGACTGCGACTAAAGAGTATCAACTGTACCGAATAAATCACATAAATTATATTCAGTGCTATCAAACTGTAATTTATACTGTGTAATCGCCAGCGAAAATGTTTAAAGTTATTTTTAAATGCTAATCTATTAATCACATAATTAAATTTTCTCTTATAAACTTGATAAAAAAAATTTGTGATTTACTTCAAATACGTGAGAAATGTTCTAAATCTGAAATATTTTATATAAAAAACTACAGAAAAAAAAATTAATTTAAAAATTAATTAAAAACCTTCGGAAGCGATGGATAGCGACGCGAAACCGAGAGAGCGATCGATTGCAATCATAATAATCCGGATTCTGGTACTGATCTTCACTTATATCTCGTATCCGATATACTATGCGATACAGCGGCCAAAGAGAGTGCTCGACAAGGCTCGGGAGCCGCGCGCGCGGCTCGAAAAGCCGACCGACCCGTACAGCGCTTGGGTGAGGAACGGTGTGCCGCAGCGCCACTATCTCGATGACTGTCGAACGCTACCCGAGGCCACCCGAAAGCTGTTTGAAATGCACCCGAAGGACAAGCCGTGTTTGGGCTATCGGCGCATATCGGGCGAAGAGGACGTACAGCAGCCAAACGGCAAGTCTCTCAAGAAATGGGATTTAAGTGACTATCAGTGGCTGACGATGGCTGAGGTCGACCGCCGTATCGATCATATATCGCGCGGTTTGCTCGCCAACGGCGTTAAGCCCAGGGATGTGGTGCTCATCTTCTCCGAAACTCGTCTAGGTTTGTACCATGCACTATATTTTTTATTTAACATTACCATGAATTTTTATTTAAATACATGTACATTTTAACTACCTTTTAATCCATGTATTATTTTAATTAATTAATTTTTTAATTTAATTAATTTGTAATATATTTTAATGCTCTTTAAATATATGCATTTATGCCTTGTAATGTCAACATGTTTATTTTTTTATTGAG
>JAQIXC010001636.1:0-13814 GCA_034697605.1 Metabelba pulverosa
CGCATGGCCGAGCCGATCGCCTTTCTCATTCAGAACACGACGCTAACTGTGCCCGAGTTTTGCGCCGCTCTACTCCACCCGGACTGCATGACCCATCTCGGCCTACCCGTCTCGAAAAAGGTACAAAAGGTACAAAGGTGCCAGTATGTACTATTTTTACTATACTAAATCAATTTCACCTAGTTAATTATTTCGTAAACGTTCACCAAATTACCAAACGCTTACCAACAATATATTAATTAACAATAGCACATAGATTAATTTTGCCTTGATAATTAACATCGAAATATACAGTATAGTATTAATTTTGCCAGTTATTTTTACATACTAACCTCATTCTACATAGTTAGTTTTTACCGTTTATTAATAATTGTTATATTTTTACCAAGGTCAACTGGGAACTACCCCTGCCGAAGCCGAAACCATTTAAGCCAACGTACAAGACTGGCCCGTTGAAAATGCTACATGTTACCGACATTCACCTGGACATGTGGTACGAGGCGGGCGCGAACTCGACGTGCAGCGAAAGCCCGTGCTGTCGCGCGTCCTCGGAAGGCCACCACCCGGCCGGCTACTGGTCGGAGACCCGATACAGCTGCGACACACCGCAGGTGTTTATCGACAACACGTTCGCGCAGATCGCCAAAGAGCACCCGGACATCGACTTCGTGATCTGGACGGGCGATAACCTGCCGCACGACACCTGGAACACCACTCACGTCATCAATCTCGAGCACAACAGACGCGTCGCCAACGCCGTCCGCTCGGCCTTCAAAGGCAAACCAGTCTTCCCGTCGCTCGGCAATCACGAGACGCATCCCATTGATATGTAAATTGATTTTTGAAATTTTTATTTTTATCATGATTAACATAACAATATTAACATAAATTATACTTATGATAATTTTTTTTACATCTCTTACAAGTTACAACTAGACAGTTTTTAAAAATAATTCGATGATAAAACAGACTTTCACGCAAGACAAATAAATTAGCTGTGTAAATTACTGTTGACAGTTTGTGTACAGATCAAAGATTACAATGATATCTATGCAATATACTATTTTATATTTTTAAATAATTTAACATTATAAATCTTCAAAAATATAGTTTTAAATATTATTTATTAAATACTAGATTGCATAAATGACATTGGTAAATTTTCAAAAAACAGGGTTATTCCGCACAAAGTGGCGTTGGTTACGAATGGCACGATTACCGAAAACTGGATATACGACCCGATGGCGGACCAGCATTGGGCCGATTGGATAAACACCGAAGCGACCAAAAAGACGTTCAAAATTGGCGGTTACTATTCGGCCATGGTGAAACCCGGTCTGAAGATCATCAATTTGAACAGTCCAGCTTGCTCGAAGTCGAACTACTGGTTCGCGTACGACCCGGTCGACCCGGACGGTCAGGTGCAGTGGCTCATCGACGAGCTCGACGCGGCCGAGACGAACGGCGAATACGTTATCGTAGCTGGTTAGTAAACTTATCATGCACAAATAATTGTAGTTTAGTATATGAAAATAATTGTGTTGTACGATTGTAACAAGGTCACATGCCAATCTGCTTCTGCTACTTCGCCTGGGCGAACAACTACATCAATATCATGGAACGGTATGCGCACCTGATTGTCGGCACATACGCCGGCCATACGCACGACGAAGAGATCCTCGTCTTCTACAACAAGGACAAGACGGGTAAGGAGTACCCGGTGTCGCACACCTACATCGCCGGCTCCATGACTACGATGGGTACTCTCAACCCCAGCTACAGAATATTCACGATTGATAACGTATGTAACTTATTATAACAAAAGCTGAAATTAATTAACATGTTGAAATTTAATTAACAGTTTAAATTTATAACATATAACAAAATTAAGAAAATTAATATTGACAATTTAATTATCAAAATTATTATAATGTTAAAATAATTATTGTGTTTGTTTAGAAATCCGTAGAAAACTTTAATAATAGTTAAAAGTAGCATGATTGAAATTTTGCAAAATAGTTATTTGCAAAATAGGTTTGTTTTAGCGTATGTTTACATAATTATTCTGTTTATTTAGGGAACAGTACTCGACTTCACGACGTACTACACGAACGTGACGGCCGACAACCTGCGCGGCACACACGTCGAGCCCAAGTGGGAAGTCGGCTATAAGGCGAAGGAGAGCTACCGAATGGCCGGACTATCGACCGCCGATTGGGACAAATTCATCGCCGAAGCCAAGACCGACGACAAGCTGACGGAAGAGTACTTCGAGAACTACTTCCGCTACAGCGAGGCGTTCGAAGAGGTGACCCGACGTGAGCTGCACTGGAATATACAGTACATGCGAAGCATTCTCCAGAACAGGCGTTACGTTAATCCCCGATACAGTTTACCGAAATAACCATGATTGATTATTAATTATGCCAATTCATTAAATACAATAAAAATTTAACCAATTCATTTAAATTTTATTATATTGTCCTTATCTAGATAATATTTCAAATGAAAATTTTGTAGTAGTTTAATTATAATGTACTGTTTAATAATAAATAACAAATAGTTTCGTAACAAAAACTTATTATGTTAAAAAAATTAGCTACAGATACTCATTAAAATTATAAAATTAATTGTTTAAATAATTTGTCAATATAATTAACATTATTGTTTTTATAAATTATGAAATAATTAACATGTATTACTATAAAAATTCATATAAGAAAATTATTAAATTTTAATAATAGTTTATAAAAAATTGTAACTTTTTTGAATAAATTATATGTTGTATCCCTAGAAACAAGTTAAACTAAATTAACGTTGCATTAAATGAAGAGGTATAATTTTTATTTATAAATTATAGCGAAACTAACAAGTATATAAGTTTAATATACTCTATATGCAATTTATAACATCTGTTTTAATTTGATCTTTATCATCATAATAAACTGATTTGCTAGATCTGGTATTAGTTTATTTGGCGTTGCTTATTTATTTTGTTTAATTAACAATTTGCTAAATATTAGATTTATTTTATATTCTATTCAGTAAGTAACAATCACCGTGTATTTTATAAATTGTTGAAATGTTAAAATTGTTAGAAATAAATTAATGCTTATTATTTATAAATAATTTAGCAATATTTAGGATATCAATTGTGAAATCAAATATTTATTGAAAATATGCACGCAACTATTTTATTTGTGTTAATTCTAGCTATACTTGGTAACTATTTATGTTATAAAATATACTGTTTAGCATTAAAATTTAACCATAAATATGTTATTTCTATTTAGTAAATATCAATGCAAATAATAATGGTTCCACACGTAAATATAAAATTGTACCATGTATTAAATTAATATTAATAGTTTATTTATTAAATAGAGAAATTAACAAGCTACATAAAAGTGGCCACGTACACCGATTGCGCTGGAAAAGATGCGAGCGCAAATCTAACACTAATCACCCAGTTTCTCCGCGGTGCAGCATGTGAATTTGTCGGTTATGAAATGACACCCGATGATAAGTTAATACAAAGTCTACCTAACGGTGAACACTCTGTAAATGTTTTGCAAGTATTGTTAGTCGCGTTGCATCCGGAAGGGGGTATGCAATATTACATGTTATAAAAAGCTCAACATTTTCACATTTTGTGCATTCTTATTTGTTTTATCAGCATTTAACAATCTGGATAAATTGTCATTGGTAAAGAGTGGCCCTTTAGCGGGAAAATATACGTATGAGAAAACTATCGACTTGTCGACCGATTATCTGAAGAAGTGTACGACCGGTTTGGGCGTATCGGCGGTCACCGGCCGCTCGGTTCTGCTGATTAGCGATCGGCTCGAACTCAATGTTCTGCTGTCGCCGACCGGCGGTTACGAACTGTTTAAGAAGGCCTCCAATACTGTCTGTAGTGGCAGTGATTATATTGTTTAAAATTATTATTACAGTATTACTATATATTTGTCCAGGTTATATTTAAAATAAAATATCTTTCTGTAATTTAATAAAATTGCATATTATTTATATAACAAGAATTTTATTTATTTTATTTGATTCTTAGTATAAAGAGTTTACATGTTTATACTCACTATAAAACTATGGAATAATAGGTATAAAATTACTATGTACCGGTAATAATCAAATATTTTTATTTCAAAATAAACTTTTGCTTAAAACTTATATTTTTACGTGCTAAACAATAATTACTTATATTTAATTTAAAAATATATCAAATAGAGATATGATACACCTGGTAAATGTACAATATGCTTTGGATTAATTGTTATAGGTGTTAAAATTCTAACATAAACTTAAATAAACTACTGTTTAGATACACCATCAAGCACTGGTAATAATCATGCCACTAAATGTTCAAATCATCATATTTGTTCTATTAATAAGTAATATTATAACTTTGAAAAATTATAATTTAAATTTTACTAAAATATATATTTTATTTATTTAGTAGACTTGGTAATATTTAGCAGCGCAGCTAATAAAAGGTTGCTAAAATATACGCGCAATACATGCATAAAATTATTACCTATTATAAATTAATTGTTTAAATTAAATAGATTTATTAAGTTTGGAACGTACCTTGACTGCGCGGGTAAATATGGCAAGTTTAATTTATCGTTAGTATCTCATTATTACCGAGATGAATTGTGTACCTCCGGCCTCAATTTACCATCCGACCCGACACCTGATTATTTAATGAGAGATTTACCAAGCAAACAAATTGATGTTAATAACTTGGTAAAATTAACTGCATTTCGATATCCGGCTGGAGGTTTATTTATTCTAATAGATTTATAATTGTTACATTAAAATAATTGTTTTATTTCAGCATACTATCAGTTTCAAAAAATATCGCTATTAACTGGCGGTTCATTGCAAGGCAATTTTGTTTATGAAAAGTCAATTCAACTAGATGAAATTTACTCGAAAAAGTGCTCATCAGTTCTGAGCGGTTCAGTGTTGACGTCGAAAAGTTTGGTTCAATTAATTAGCAATACTCTCGACGTGAATGTCTTGTTGGCGCCGACGGGTGCGTTCGAACGCTTCGAAAAGAGCAGTCATACGATCTGCACCGGCGTTGTGCATGTTGTTTAATTAATTTGTAATTCTTAATATTCTAATCATATCTACGATAATAAATATACAGTATGCACATTATTTCAACATTATTATAATAAACATTATTATTTATTATTAATTTTTCTATTAAACCTTATTAACACTTTAATAAAGTAAATTAACAATAGCATGTAATAGAACGCCAATTTGCAAAATAAA
Organism: Metabelba pulverosa; assembly: GCA_034697605.1. Classification (NCBI taxonomy): domain Eukaryota; kingdom Metazoa; phylum Arthropoda; class Arachnida; order Sarcoptiformes; family Damaeidae; genus Metabelba; species Metabelba pulverosa. The sequence continues at coordinate 5,302 of JAQIXC010001636.1, forward strand.
CAAAATACAGTTTCTATTTATTAAGTTTTGTAATGATGTTTGTTTTGTCATTAATGTTTATTATAGTATACAAATTAAATTTATAATTATATAAAATTTAATAAGTAACCAGAATAATAAGTAAATTAATTTAATTTGTCTTTAATGTGGTATGTCTAATTGCCACTAGACTCGATTTGAATGTCATGTTTCTTTCATATCGTGGCGTCTAAGCTTTTTTACAAAAGGTAGCATTATCGTTCTCATCAGTAACTTTACCTTGTTTAGGAATTATTTACAATTCATAAATTTAGATGGTAAAAATTATAAACATAATAAATAAGCTAAAATTCTTAAGTATAGATTTATCATTAACAAACGTGATAAAATAATATTTAGTGCATATGTAATATTAAGAGCTTGTTAGATTAGATTCTCGTTGAATGAACCCGCAACAAGATTAGTATTGTTATAAAAAAACATCAGTGGTTAACAACAAAAAATATAACATCGTTTAAATTGCTACTATCAATTAATCCATCTAGTTGAATTGCACAGAGAGACACTTGACATTGATTTTTTAAAAAGTAATCATGCAAGAAATACAATGATAAAATCATAATATAAAAACTGAAACAACTCAATTGGATCATCATAGTAGCGAAATAAACTTGGTTAAATTTCAAAATGCAGATTCTGGTGCAATTTGTTTGCATTGTCCTAACGTTAACCATAAGTACTGTACACTTATTAGAGAAAAAGCGCTTCAATGAGGACTTCGACAGCAATACCGAAGCGATGCAGGACTTGGTGGTCGAACAGGTAGTACAGTATAAAAATCTACTTGATATAATTAACATAACTCACTTTAAGCGTGATAATAGCTGCTGCTACGCGAACTAAGCGAATATTACCACGACAATCGAACATGCCAGAACTGCGCGCAGATAGTAATGCAGGCGCGGCAGCTGTTCACTTCGGTGGCGGTCGCGCAGGAGATGGGCCGCAAGTACTGCTCGAAGCAGACGGGAGACCAGCGCTACTGCATCGGTATCACCGAACGTATGTCCGAAGCAATCGTATTCCTCGTCCACAACACGACGCTAACTATCAACGAGTTCTGCGCCACTCTTCTGCACCCGGAGTGTATGATCCACTTCGGCGAACCTATTTCCGAAAAAGTATGTGCGCTCAAAATGTGACTTTATTAAATTAAAAATTAATCTTCATAATTCTAAATAATTTATAAACATGATTTAAATTTACATGAGTTGACATGCTAAAATAAAGTGTTTAATAATTAGTTAAAATATAATCATAGTTGTTAGAAACATAAACACTCCCCACCTTAATAATTACACATAATAAAACTTTATTTCATCTTAATGTTAAAATTATTCATGTTAAAAGTTCTAGTAAGCGTTGATATTGGAATGGGAGAACTTTTTTCCTAATTCTATGAGTATGATAAAATCTAAATTTGTCTTTCCAAATCATCAAGGTAAACTGGGAGTTGTTGCTACCTAAGCGCCGGCCATTCACACCCATAGACCAGAGCGGCGCACCCGTACGTATGCTGCATCTGACCGACATACATCTGGACATGTGGTACGAGTACGACGCGAGTTCGTCGTGCGACGAGTGTCCGTGCTGCCGGGCCAACTCGAGCGTCACCAAGGGCAAGAACGACACGGCCGGGTATTGGGCCGACACCCGCGAAGGCTGCGATATGCCGCAGGTCTTCATCGATGACAGTATCAAACGGATCGGCGAAACGCACCCCGAGATCGATATCGTCATATGGACGGGCGATAACATACCGCACGACACGTGGAATACGACGCCTCCGATCAATCTCGAGCACAACCGACGAGTGGCCAACGCGTTCCGCTCGGCCTTCACCGGCAAACTCGTCTTCCCGTCCGTCGGCAACCATGAGGCGCATCCAATCGATATGTGAGTTCGCATCGAGTGTACAGTCTGTTCGCAGAAAGAGAGTTACAGTTTATTCAGCAATATTGTAGATAAAGATAATATACAGTGTTATAATTAAAAAATAGTGTAGAATTTTAATCTGAAACTTATAAAAAAAATTAAGCCATGCACTTATTAATTTTCGATACACTTCAAGCCATTTTACATTAAAATAGTCAACGATAATTGTCACAGCATTTATTGCTTATTAAATATGTACAGTTTGAATTTTAAGCGTCTAAGCGAAATTCATTAAAAAAAATAAACATTATGTTAAGTGATATTAATTAATATTTTAAAATATAAACTAATTGGCTATTTTAAAATATAATTTATACTTTAATGCTAATTTGGAATGTAACTATGTATTTATAAAAACAGGTATGTGCTAAACAAGTTGGCGGAGCGTACGAATGGCAGTCTATCGAGCGCTTGGCTCTACGACACACTCGCCGACGACTATTGGGCCGATTGGCTAAACACTCCCGAAATGAAGCGGACGTTCAAAATCGGCGGTTATTACTCGGCGCCCGTCCGGCCCGGACTCAAGATGGTTGTGCTCAACAGCAACATCGGTCAACAGCCGAACTACTGGTTCGCCTACGACCCGGTCGACCCGGACGGGCAGCTGCAGTGGCTCATCGATGAATTGGTGGCGGCCGAGACTAATGGCGAATATGTTCTTATATCTGGTAAATAGTATAACATTTAATTAACATGCTTAATTGATAAAACTTCATTATAGGCCATATGCCGGTAAATTACAACTATTTCGCCTGGGCAAATAACTACATACGCATAATGGAACGGTTCGAGCACCTGATCGTGGGCTCGTGGTATGGACACACACACGCCGACGAGATACTGGTGCTCTACAACAAGAACGAGAAGAACGAGACGTACGCCGTCGGCCACAGTTATATCGGGCCGTCGCTGGTCACGATGGAGCAGTACAATCCCGGCTATAAGATATTTACCATCGACAATGTATGCAACATGCGCAATTTTTACAATCAATTTTAGTTTAATATTATAAATTAGTTATAATAAGTCATTATTAATAACTCTATTTTTTATTTGTTTTTAGCAAGTAGCTTATTTAAATTGTAATGTTGTATAAACTATTATTTTTGATATTTATGAAGGGATCGGTAGTCGACTACAGCGCCTACTTTACGAACATAACGAATGATAACATCGAAGGCCCGAAAGTCGAGCCGCACTGGCAGTTGGGCTACACCGGGCGCGAGGTCTATGAGTTGCCGGACCTGTCGCTCAAATCGTGGGCGAAGTTTATGAACGACACGTTGACCGACGATAAGCTAATTGAGCGCTACTTCGAAAACTACTGTCGATTCAGCGAACCCTACGTTAAGAGCTTTACGAAAGGAGTGACCACTAAATTCATGAGAGATCTCATTCAAAACAATCGTTACGTTAATCCAATTTATGATTTAAGCAAATAGACTGCGCAATTATTGTATTTTACAATTATATTTGTATTGAAATAAAATAGAAGTTACGATTTGATAAAAGTACACTCAATAGAAAATTTTTCTTTCTGATAAGGGAGATAAAACAAGTTTGGTTGATTTTGTTCTAGCAATTATAATTTTCATAATGTATGCATCAATAATAAAATAAGCATTACAAGATTTGGCAATTGCATTTATTATAGACTACTCTATTCATACAAATAAGTTTGAGCTTATTAAAATAAAATAAAAAATATTCTTAGCTTTAATGATATTTTCCTCATGTTACATTAGTATTCAGTATGATAATAATTATAATAATATAATATATTTTAATAATCAATTGCTAAAAGGTTTTGAGTAAATAAACCTTTTCATCATATCTAACGTAGCCCTGGGCTGGTCTGCAATAGCCATATGCCCGGCCTCGCGAACAATAACGTGAGTAAAGTTGGCGAACCTTTTCGCATAACCGGCCACTTCGGCGTCGCTCGCATTCACTCTCCAAATGACGCGATTCGCCGAATAATAATCCTTCGAATACTTCCAGTCTATTAATAAATTAAGAAAATAAGCAAAAACAATTTATATATTTCTATTTGTTTCGACACATACCCGGGTTCTCTAACAGACCATTGATAGCAAAGACGCCGACGGATAGATCACGATTACCGGTATATAAGAGCACCTTATAGTTAGCGTCTATAAGTGCCGTCAGCGCCGGTAGCTGAGTTTGACCAAAATCTTCGAACAGGTGCTGTGCGGCTATCTGTCCGAACATAGCATAGGAGAGATTGCCGACATGTATGGCCTGTTTGGTGTCGTTCAGGTTGAGGTACGGCTGGTGGTTCATTGTGGACGGGTAGACATAACCCGATATAGACATATCGAATTGCATGCCATAACCGGTAAAATTTCGGATAGTTTGAGCTACAAATAAAATGTTGAGTTTATTTAATCTAAGAAAGTAGATAGCATAACTATATTATAAATTGTGTTTTAAGTAAATAATAATAATTTAGCTAATCATAGTTTTAAAAAAATATTTGTTAACTTAATATATTGTTATAAAGTTACTAAGCTTAACACATCTAAATATTTTTTTTAATATTGTAGATAAAATTATACACATGTTTATTTGTTAACATAACTTGTGCAACTAGCTATACACAAAAAATTGTTTAGGTTATTCAATTAATTAAATAAACAAGAAAATAACATATTTCTATTTAAGTTAATTATTTGGTATAGATTAGTAAACTTCTATTAAATAAATAATATAAAATATTAGTTAACATATTGTTAACTGTAGAATTAAATAATGGTAATATAAAATAACAAATATTACATAAGATCATAAAGATAACATAAAAATACTTACAAATAACGCCGATTAAACTAAATGCTTTCAAATAATTTTTATGATTGATTTGATTTATGATTTCCGTCTCCTGTTTGCAAACCTCTTTCGCTTCCATTTCATCAATCAATCCGTTGGTCTTCAGGACATCGGCGTAACCACGGATTTGATTCACTGTATCTGTCATTCCGTTTCCGATCGCTATTCCCTTGAAATTAATGTCCGATTTGTTCGACGTTTGCATTAACTTATAGCCAATCGCCGGCACGTAATGCCCGGCATATGACTGACCGCTAATATACAACTCATTATCTTTGAATTCAGCGAATAATGCATAGAATTGACGCAAAAATTCGTATAAATTGTTTGCAATCGACGTCTCATTGGTTGCGAAACCGCTTTCACTGTCAGTATAGCTAAAGCCAGTGCCGACCGGATTGTCGACATATATGAGCGAAAACTCTTCGGACCAGGAGTTAGGTCTTAGGGTTACATTCATATCCCTGTCCACGTCAAGGGGTCCGTATAAAAACAGCGATAGCATGGATGATTTACCCGGACCACCTTCCAGATACATGATAATTGGCGCTGTTTTAGGATTTTTCTATGCAATTATATTTAATTAATAATTTTGTAAATATATAAACAATATAAACATGATTGAACTTACAAATGCGGGAAAAAACCAGAAAAACATGTTACTATTAAACCTCTTGTCAACAGTGATAAAACCAGTATAACTACGTAATTCGGAAGCATTTGGTAACCCGTGTACCATGCTCAAATTTTGCGCTTCTGCTAGCTTACCGGCCTCAATGTACGGGGTAAGCTTTACTGGTCGCAATTTATAGTTGACATGCTTATGTTTATTACATTGCATATTATTAGTATGTAAACACATGGATATAATTTTATTAACATTTTTATTTTATTTATAAAAAATATCTTTGTCATAAAATTGTGCAGTACATTATATAATAACTTTTGCAAATCAAGCATTGTGTTTTTATACATGATAATATTGTGAAGAAACTACATTTATATAACCTTGAATGGTATTGAAGGATTACCCTGTTTCTTTACTCATATGAAATAGTGTGAATTTCGTTTAAGATAAAAGTATGCTTGGCTATTTAGTACAAAAATATCTTATAATATTATGCCGTGCTGCAATATAATCTTATATAGCGGTTTACACATGCGATATAATTATTACCTTGTCATATAAGCTTTATACTAAAAAGCATTTAAACTTGCTTAACAGCAATAATCAAGGTACTAACTTATAGTGTAGTGAAAGTAAAGGTTGAGTAACATTTGATTTTCGTTTTGGAAACGTTTTTATAATTACTATATAATTAATGTTAAATATTACGAATTTGCATTAAACATTCTAAATGTTATACAGAAAAATATGTTAGATTTACTTAACTATTATTACAAAATTAATTATATTACTTATTTAATTATAAAATTAATTTTTATTTTATAAAATGCAATATATCAGTAATTATAATTGCTCATTCTTTAGAACCAATCTTTGAAATAAAATTCTATTTACGGAAAAGTTAATAATAAATTGTATGTTAATTTAAAAATAATTAAAGCATAAATAAACAGGGTTAAAATTAAAATAATTTATTTTGCATAATAATAAGTGTTGAATGTAAAAATTAATTAAATTAAAATAAAAACTTACATGATGTAATGTTGCACACTGATTTCAATGTGCAGATTTTAGATTGAAAGTCTAAACTCGGATCTACAGTATGTTTTCAAATATCTCAGAAATTTAAATCCAGGTCTTTACCAAACATGTCCAGAATTAGTTTTTAAAAATTAATATGTAACAAAAATAAGACTGATGTGCTCAGCTCTATTATTATTTTAAAAAATTGATTATAAGTTTATTAAGTATATATTAATTACAAATATCTAATGACAAATATCTAATGACAATGATAAATATATTGCTAACCGAATAATTATAATTGTGATAATATTTAGATTGTTTTTATAAATTGCGTGCTTCTTAAAAATTAAAAAACAATTAATCAAATATAAAATTAAAACATTTATCAAACAGAATATTTCTGCATTATAAAGTAAATGCAATAATAATAATATTAATAGTAAAAATATTCCAGAAACTTATATGTTAATTTTTATTTATTTAAATTATTTAACGAACTAAGCTATTATAAGATCAATATTTTTATTTATTTGCAGTTTAAAACTATATATTTCTTCTTATTATTATTTATTTGTTATTTAAGTATTTTATTATTTTACGTTATAAAAGTTACAGTTAGAATTTAATAATATATTTGTTAAAAAATACTAGTGGTCTTATAAAGCGAATTTGAGCAGATTTAAGAAGGAGTAAACTACTGAATATCATAATTTATTAATTATATGTGGCATGGCAAAAATAAAGACAACAAAGTTATTACCAAAAAGCATTATAATTGAAGGTGTTGAAAGTCATTTATATCGAATCGGTTTGTGTATCAATAGATCTAATGCTAACAACCCTTGGATTAAAAAGCGGCATATATTTCACACACCTCAATTAATTTTTATTATATTTAATTTATCCTTGCTTAAATTTATTTTATGCCTTATCTCAAATGAAACAAATGCTCATTTATTATATGTTCTAGTTGACTTTTCTCGTTATGTTGGAATACATAGATTATTTAATACAATTATGATTTTATCATGTGTGTTTGGTTTAAGTTCTCAAATCATATATTACTACAACTCTCGGAATGGCATAAAACCGACATTTCTCGCAGTGTTTGCAGTGATGGCGGGTTTGCGACCGCCGGCCGACGTCGGACTCGATAATGAACTAAAAATTGCAAAATTATTAAAAATCTCAAAATATTTATTTCAACTTGTCAAATTTAACAACGAAAAAGTTGTGTTTATAATCGTAATATTTGTCGATATAATTCCGCATATATTCTTCGCAAATAATTACCAAGTATTTATATTCTGGGCACCAAATTTTTGCTTGTTACTTCTGTATTTTTACCATACATTCAATATATTTCTATATCAAGTATTATATTTCTATATATTATGTACATATTTAAAACTAAAACTAAATTCCATGAATGCAAATATGAATAAAAAGCTAACAAGTTTAATTAGCAACCAATTCATTCGTACAATGTATTTATTATATGAAGAAATACATGAATACAATCGTAGCTTTTGGTCAAAGTTTTTATTTATATTTTGGGCAACAATTGGCACAATCGTTGTGATTGGTTTATATTCAGTTGTATTCAAACCATTCATGTTTATCATAAAATTGGGCGCAATATATGTGCTTGTTATTTTCGCATTTTTATTTTTATTCGTTATATTTACAACGTCTTCAGTCAACTCCTCAGCGAATAAATCGTATAAACTATTGAATCGACTATACATTAATCGAATAAAGTATTTGCAAACCAATATCAGACTTAAAAAGCATGGCATTCATATGTTTAAGCAAAGTATCCAGGTTAATTACAAATTTAAATTATTGTAAAAATAACTTTAATACTGTAATGTATATGCTATATATTAATATATAATAATTGTATAAAACTTTAACATTTGCTTCAAATAGCTATTGATTGCAATCGAGAGATCGGCGCAAAAGAAAATTGGCTTTTCTTGTCATTCATTTTTTGTAATCAATTATTTTCGTTGCTATGAAGTATGTATGC
>JAQIXC010001637.1:0-13811 GCA_034697605.1 Metabelba pulverosa
AGTCAAACCCAGAATCAGAAACTCCTTCTCATTGAGTCCGACAAACGTCGAGCGGATCTTCGTCTCAGAACTCAACCGAATCTGCGTCTCAGCGCTCATATGCCATTTTACAAACTTACATGTAATATTACATGTAATTTTACACACTAAGATTTATTTTACGTAAAATAACGAATGCTAATTACACTATTTTATTAAGTTTAATTACATAAATCAAATATTTTGTATATAATCTTTACATCTCACTTGAGTACGACTAAATAAATAATTGATTAACTATGATTATAATCATATTTAATGGAACATGTTAAATAAAATAATGTAATCTAATTCATTAATAAATAATGTATTTATGTATTGTTAGTTTATATTAAAACTTGTATTTTTGAAATAAAAATTAATAAAATATTAAATAGTATATAAATGAGTTATTAGTTGTAATAAAACAAATGCAATGGCCGTGCACTCAAACAAAAACACCAGCAAGCAGATTAGCATGCAAATTATTAAAATACTAAAAACGCCAAAATAGTCGTCGAATGCAAGCGTTTTGATTGTGTTTCCATTGAAGCGGTGGTTAAACGCAAATAAGATATCGCTGTCTCTCAACGCTCTCTTCAAGTTATGTCCGATTATACCGGTTGACACGTATTGACTGATTCTTTACATTATAAACAGTGTAATAATTATTTAAATATGTTTAAATATTATATAGTTAATATAATTAAAACTTATATATTTTCTGTATAATTTATAAATTATAATATATTAATCACTAACGTAAATTAGGAATAATAGTACAATTTAACAAATGCACTAGCTAGAAATTTGTAATATTTAAGAAATTAATTTAAAACACCAATTCAACATAATAAATATACTACTAATTAATAAAATTACTGATTTTAGATTATAAAACACATAAACATTATAAATACCTAATATTGAGATTATGTCGAAATGTTTTATTTAATCGTCGATTAAAGGCAATAGTTATCGAAATATACGACAAATCTTCGTTCAAAACCCGAAACAATGTTTTTCGTCGAAAATGTTTCGCATGTTTGCAGAGAATTATTTTGAGCGGTATTTCCGGCATTTGTAGAGCGTATGTGCCGTTTGATACGCCGATTAGCCACTGCTTATTAGTGTATAAATTAAGCCAGAACATTGAAACTGTATCAATACGTTTTAATTTATCCAGGTACTTCTTGCCTTGTAAAGCAGCCAGCTGGGTATATTGCATTGGTAAAATTAGCTTAACTTTATGCGTTATTAAATCATCAAGGCTAGTAAATTTATCAAGTTTAGTTTTAAGGCTTAGACGCGCCGTGAGTTCACTGAGGAATTCAAATCTCATTATCGATACGAAAGTCACGAAAAATATAATCAATATTTTCAGCGATAGTGCAGACGATGTGTAGATGTCTTTCGACGACGCGTTCTCTTCTGTATTATTTGCATTCAATTAAATAAATTTTATTTAAATATTTATCTAATTTTATATTTTTGTAATACATACCTAAATTTAGAAATTTGTTTAAGTACTTGTTTATAATTTTGTACATGTTATGAATTACATTTTTAGTTTGATATGATAAAGTTAAATAAAATATTGCTAATATAAAAATGTTTGTGAATATTGTTATTATTAACAAAATCCATACATTTGTGTTAAATATGCTAATGAATGCAAACATATCCGAAACATATCGTGCATTTGATTCGACAATTACTCGTAAATTTTCACTGTTTATTACTGTCGAATAATCGACGATATTTTGAATAAATGGTCTTGCTAATAGTAAATTTGGACAAAACACCATGTCTGCTTCCTATATAATAAAATAATGATATAATTAATTGTATAATATACGTAATAAACTGAAACTCTTTATTTATAAATAAATTGTCACAATGTTATTTTGAAATAAACGTGATACAGATTTATTATTATTGTGATAAATTACGTATAAATAATTTATAAGGTATCTAAAAATTAGCTATACGTTTAATATAAATATACATCAAACAAAATTAACTAGTTATAAAATAGTTACTAGTAATATAATATGATTAATTACAAATAATATATAGTTTATATTCTGATTTTACATATAAATGATAAATATAAAAAAATGATTATAAATAGATTATGATCATGTTTAAATAGTTGCAACAAAATAAATTCAAAAACTTGATCTACATACATTCTTTTGTATCTGTCCAATTGCCCCTGTCCAATTATTTAATTTTACTTCTTTACCAGGCATATCTGTAGACAGTACAAATTCATAAGTAAAGTTTAACGAGCTCGACAAATAGTTGAGCATGTTGCAGTGTATTCCCCAGCAGTCGTTCCCATTTAGAATAATCCAAGGTGAAATCGGAAAAAACAACAATCTCAACATTTTAAATTAATTTTTATAGTGTAATTTTACAAATAATATATCTAAGTATTTAAAAATAAAATTTATTATGTATATAAATTGTTAAATGTTTTAAATAAAAAAAAACATATACAGAATAATATTTTATCGATCAAACTAAATGTAAATAAAGGAAATACAATAGTTACATTGGTGTTATTTACACTAATGTAAGATGTGTATTTATAACATTTCAAATTGATTATAATATTTTTAATGACTAGTTTGAGAAATTAGCACAGCAGTTATAAAACAAATGTTGTGAAACCTAATGATTAAATAAATTGAATTTTATTTATTTATATATGATTGATAAGATACCATGTGGCAAATTAATTGCCATGAACATAACAATTGACATTTGAGAATTTCTAAATAAAGTAAAATTCAATACAGCCTCGTCCTCGTCCTCGTCCTCGTCCCAAGACTCGTCCTCGGGATCGGAGCGCTTGCCGTTGGTCATCGCGGCGATTACGGCGCCGAATAGTATTTATACATGTAGAATATTAGTTGTGGAAAGTAATTATTTTATAATATTTAAAAATATTATTTTAAACTGTATATTTGTGTGAAATTGCAATTTGATATTGATTAATAAATAAGTACGAATAATTGTGAACATTTGATTTTAAACTGTACAAAATTATATGAACATAATTATTGGTATTTTATTTAATTTATTCATTAGTATACAGCAACAAGTATAGTGTAAAATGTCACTATAAGGACACTTAATAGACAATACTCTAATAGCCTGTTAATAATTTTTATTTTGTTCGCATATAAAGGTCAATGACCTTTCGGTCAGTGAACTCATCTGAGATTTTCATTGAAGACAAAGCACTTGATTTCGAAATCGAGTGCTTAGTCTTGAATGAAAATCTCAGATGAGTTCAATAACCTTTAAGTTTGATGAAACGAAAAATTACAAATAATACATTGTAAACGAGTATATTGTTAAATGCTTAACTTATTAGTACTTTTATGGTAAATGAATCAGATTATCTATATACATGTTATTTTTACTAATATCTATTTTACAGCTTTTAAAAGATTATTAAATAAATTATTATGCGTGAATTCATTGATAATTTTTGTTTTTTAATTCAAATTTGAGTTGTAAATTGATGGTAAATGGTGATGATTTACATAAATATGATTTGTATAAAATATATTTTATTAATTTATTAAATGGTGTGAAAACTGCTATCTACACAACAATTTATCATTTCAAATTACAACCTTGCATAATTGTACTCAACATTGGTTTAATAATTTTTTTAAAACTATACTTAAAGGAATTTATTTATGTTTATATATATTTATAAATAATATACTAATAACCGAAACAGAAGTGAATAATATAGGAGAGGGTCGGGACTAACCACTGGCTGGTGAAACAACGGGTGCGCAGAGAGCCGTCAAATGATTTGAATAAAATAATTGTAGAGCTCTTCGACTGCCTTCGGGAACAACGGGACAACTCTGACCGTCATTACGCGATTCGTTCGCCAATTAATGAAACGAATTGTATGTCGACTCTAATGACTCGATTTGGGCAACGATTACGTCAAACAACTGATTGGAAATCGGTTTCAATTTAATGACTTTTATACAAAATTTCTACTTTTATTAATGTCTATCTATTTATTATGATTGAAAACTCAAAATGAAACATGTTACTTTCTTGTTTAATATAAAAAATTTCAAGTGTTATATAACTAATATTTATTTAATTTAGCTAAAATACTAATTATTATTAATGTAATTTTAATAAAATGTTTAATAGAATATATAGGTATATATACTTGTTAATATATATATTAATTTATTATATTAATAAAATAACATTAAAAGTATAAATAAATAACAATAATACAATAAAATATAAGTTATATCAATGTAAAATATCGTTTTTAAATATATGTAGAATTACTGTTTGTAACTTAATTCGTATGTTTTGTTGTTTACAAGCTAATATTTTATATAATATTAAAATTACAGTTTTATAAAGTAAAAAATAGAAACTGTAATTAATTAATAATTAAACAATATGCCTTTAATATAAATATTTTACTTCTAGTTATAAATAAATGTACTAGATGTCAGCAGGTTTATTATAAGCTTCAATAAAATATTTATTTAAGTTACAAAAATAATTTAAAAAATTTAATTACAGTTTGTAAAATTAATTATAAAAATACGTGTAAATAATATGTTTGATATTTATTTATAAATATACAGTAGATTTTATTAATTGTTCATTAGATTAATATAATTTAATAACTTATATTGCTTATTTAATAGTTATATCGATTACGCAAACTATAATTCAAAATAATAATATGATTATATACAACAATATATTGACAAGAACAGCAGAAATCAATATTATTTCTATACTGTAATATTTTTAATGATAAAATGTACTAGAATAAATTATCTTAGAATTAAATTTAATGCATTTTCTGTTTCTTTATTAAATTTATATAGTGCATTATAACAAATTCTAAAAATAGTTTACAAAATTTTATATTATATTTTACTTATATTTTATATTATATTATATTAAAAATTATTATATAAACAAACTGTATAAAATATTTGCATAGTAACTTGAAATATCAAAATGAAACAAAAAATAGTGTACAAAATTGTCACCACTTTAATTTGCATGGTTGGTTGCATTTATCAACTAGTCAAAATAAGTAAAATATATTTCTCATACGACACAACTACAAATGTCAAGTATATACACGAAAAAACATCATACATTCCGGCTATAAGTTTTTGTTTCAACAAAATATACATGCTAAACAGCGAACAAACTAAAGAATTCATGTTAAAAAACGTATCACGCAAGTTTTATGATAAAGAAGATAAATTATATTATTTCCTTGATAAAATGAACTTGACCGAACAATTAGAAATGTTTAATAAAACAAAGTTTAATTTAGGATGTCAAATTTTTATTCGGGGTAATAAGTACACAAGAGGACGTATTAAAAAATGTACAGATATTACCAATCATATTGAATATCTTGGTAATCGCATTATCTGTTACACAGCTTTTTCGCAATTAAACGGCGAATCAAATGAACGTTATATTTGGAATTTCTATTTATATCTAAGTATTCGCAACAAAACGCTAATTACGAACAACGAGATGCGAATTCGCATACATTCGCGCAGAGAATCGGTGTATTCTAACTATAATTATCGAGATTTTATGAAAGTGAAATTAAACGAGTCGCAGTATTTGGAGATTAAATATGATAAGACAGTTGTTAACTATTTATACAAGCCGTATAATAGCTCATGCTACTTGTCGGAAACGCGCGATGAGTGCATTGCAAAATGTCGCTTGAATGTACTGAGCAAAAGGCGCAACTCAAATATGTCGTTACGAACAACCGATCGTTTTCGTGAGGGATATCGATTTGGTAACAAGATTCATTATGTGATATATATCAGTAAATGTTTTGATTTATGCAAACATATTTTTGATTGCTATTCGGAGTATTATACGATGAATTTGGACAAGGGCATTTATAGTTACACGTATCGATCTAGTTATTATCGCATTCGTATATTAAAACCAAAGTATCCATCCACATTTTACGAGGTAGTGCCGAAAATGTCGCTTGAAGAATTTTTCTGTTTAATGTCCAGCATATTGAGTATTTGGCTTGGATTTAGCTTGCTTAATTTTTCATTTTTGTTTATTAATATTTTTAAATTTATTAAAAATCACAACCATTTTGCTGTTTTTAAAATAAAGCTTATTAGTAAAAAAAATAAAATTATTCCAATACCCAAAATTAACAATTATATGGTATAAAATAAAATTTTAGAAAAAGTTTATAACCTATTTATAATATATGTTATATTTACTATGTTCCATTTAAGATATTTTTATTTTATTGTAAGTTATTATTATAATTAAATTATTGATGTAATTTAATAAAGAAAGTATAGTATAATAAGTAACATAGCAAGATTAATACTACTTATAAAATCTGAATTACATTAAAATTGCTATTTTTTAGTTTTAAACATTATGGATACATAATATAATTTCAATAAAATATTCTTTATAATAAATACTGTAATACGTGTATAAACTACAATATGCTATTATAGCATTTAATATTACAAATATATTTGTCAATTAGTAATTACAATATAGCACAAAAATAGAATTTACTTGTAAATTAAAGTAAGTAATTTATTGATTTAATTTTGCTATCATGTAAACTATTGTTTAATAAACTTGTTAATTTTTGTGTTTTACAATTCTATTACTTAAATTATATTGTATATATTAATTAAAATATTAAAAAATATTAATAAAAAGGGTTAACTACAATAACCAACGCTATCAATGTCTACAATAAATAAAGAAGGGTTGGCAATTCAATAACAATTAATTATATACATTTTAAAAAATAAATTAAAGTATTTTTTTAAATAATAATATAAATTTTGTGTAAACGCAATATCAAAATTAAAACGCGATTTTTATTCTCGATTTTTATCTTTCGATTACCAAAGAAAGATTAATAGATTGAAACTACGATAGTCCCCATTAAAGAACTGCATAAATATATTTTTTATTATTATAATTTACTTACATTTAGCATGTCAAATTTAACTATTAAACTAATCAATTAGTGAACTAAAATAATCTGTATTACTAGAACATAAGTATATAAATGACTATATTAAATTTTATAATCAATAAATTTGGCATATTAAAATAAAAGCAATATTTTATTCATGTCGAAGATATATTAATATTATTGTAATAAATATGATGATAAATATTCATTAGTTTCTGCAAATAAGTTTAATTTTATTCTATTATCTTCGCTATTTTTTAAAATAATTATGTGAAGTATGGAATAAAAAAAATATTAAAAAATAATAATTAAAATTATTTTTGTATTTGTAGTTGTATAAAGTTACAATAATAATATATACATAACATTTAACATTTATTTATTATATTTTAAATAAAGTTATGAATTTAATTTATTGTAAATTATATTAATTTTAATATAATTTAAAATTTATATAGTAGATTCATAGCATACAAATTATATATTACAAATATCTAGTTAATTTTAAAAATGCAATGTCGCCGTGTATTACCTCCCGACCTGATGCTCTCGCGAGCGGACAATGAGTTGTTTCGAATCGGTTTGTGTTTCACAACCAATCATAACGTAAAAAGACATGCAATCAATACACCGATTCTTGTATTCTTTGTTTTGTTTTTACAATTGATTAAATTGACAATCTGTATAATTTTTACTAATTTCGATACTTAAATATATCTGGGTAATTTTTCTGCTATATTTAGTGTGCAGCTCTATTATCATTCAATCGCTATTTACTTTACTATAGTAGCGATGTTTTTACAACTCATGTATTACTATAACTACAGAAATGGTATAAAACCCACATTTCTCGCAGTGTTTTAAATGATGGCCGGATTGCAATCGCCTGATAGTATTGGCTTAAATAATCATGATGAAATTATTAAAATGAATAACCGAGCGAGAATTACAATTAAATTAACATATATAAGCGGAACATATATGAATATGGTGCTAGCTAAAATATTATCAATTACACCATACTTATTTAATAGTACACCATGGCAGTTTTTGATGTATGGCGTTGTAAACAGTATTCACTTTTCGCTATTTACATATTATTCAGTCAATTCGTTTTATTACCAAGCTGTATATTTTTATTTGTTATGTTATTATTTGCGTCTCACAATTGCCAAAATCTATTATGTTATTATATGCTTTAAGAATAGGTTAAAGTCTTATCAACGTCTTTATGAATTTCTCAAATTTTATGATAAATTATTTCGCGAAATTGTCGATTACAATGCAACAATTTGGTCAAAATATTTGTTATTGTTATAGCTATTTATTGGTAGTTTAAGTTCGTTATGTTTATACTTAGCTTTTTTTTGCTAATTTACTATTTTATTATAAATTTGTAATTATTTATGTTTCGATAATATATTCACTTATATTTTTATTCCTCATATTTACCGCTTCATCATTAAGCTATAGAATCAATAATTCGTATAAAATTATTAATTCAATAATAGTTTTGCACTTTTTGAATGATTATAAAAAGCATACGCATCGCCAATATTTAATTATGCCTAGAAGTATTCATATACAATTAAAGGTACTAATTTTCTTTATTTGATTTAATTATTTTAATTAAAATAAAACTGCTTATATGAAGCTAATGATAGCAATTGAATAAATAAGCAAGAATAATGCCGTATAATGCCGTATTAATTACACACGATGCTATGAAGTAAAAATATAATTATTAAAAACAATTATTTATATTATTTTTATTTTTAATTATACTTTTATTTTAAATATTATGGTTGTATTCGATTTTATTTCTGCGTATTATTGAAATGTCTAATCAAAATTGAAATAATATATTAATTTGAAATATTATCATATTCATAATTTTTATAACACGTTTGTACTATACTGTTATTACTACTAACTTATTAGTTACACATTATCTATACATTTAATATATTGCCTAGATATATTGGTTATTCTTAAAGTTAGAGTTAAAGTTATAATAAAATTAATTGTAAAATATTTTAATGTATTATTTTATAAAAAATATAATTTATTTTAAAGTTATTAAAATAAAATAATTAATTTGTATTTAAAAAATACATTTATTACTATTATTAATTCTATAATTATACAAACATTTAAAATAATTATTTCTAAATAATTATAAAATTGATTTTTACCGTAAATTATTTAACAGATAAAAATAACCAACTAATATTAAATTGAATGAATAGCAATATATAAAATTGTTTATTATTTATTTAATTAAAAATAAAGTATAAAAACATACATAATGACTTACTTAATTGTAAATGCGTAAAATGTAAAATTAAGCCTTGATAAAATAAAAAATAACTTATAATTAATATTTTTGATTTATTTAATTAGCTTTTAATTATATTTGATAAAATTAATTAATATTAGTAAACATGTTTTGAAACAATAAATTAAAAGTATAATTCAAACACAAATTTTAACATGCAAACAAAATAGGTTAATGTTAAAATAATAAAAACACCGAAATAATTATCAAAAGCCAAAGCTATAAATTTGTTTTTTCTAAAGCGTTGGTTAAACGCAAACCACTTATCGCTGTCTCTCAACGCAGTCTTTAACTGATGTCCGATAATACCGGTTGAGACGTATTGACTGATTCTATAAAATTTAATATAAATAATTAAATTTGTATGAAATATTGAATACTAAATACTACTTGATATTAAAAATATGTCGAAATTTCTTGGCCAGACGTCGACTGAACGCAATGGCAATCGAGGTATAAGAGATATCTTCATTCAAATATCGAAACAATGTTTTGCGTCGAAAATGTTTCGCATATTTGATGAGAATCTGTTTGAGAGGTATTTCGGGCATAAGTAGAGCGTATGTGCCGTTCGATACGCCGACTATCCATTGCTTATCCGAATTCACACTCCTATACGGCAATACATATATTTCGTTACGTTTGGATTTATCAAGATAATTTTGATTGAGTAGCTTAGTGTTTTTCAATCTGACAAATGGTTCCGGAATAATTATTTTAATTTGCCATGCTCGTAGATCATGAAATGAACTTAATTTGTCAATTTTGATTTTGAGACTTAGACGAGACGTTAGTTCACTTAAAAACTCGAATCTCATTATCGATACGAAAGTCACGAAAAATATAATCAATATTTTCAGCGATAGTGCAGACGATGTGTAGATGTCTTTCGACGACGAGTTCTCTTCTAAATATTATATAACAAACTTTCAATTTTATTATGTTATAGATTATATAATTCTTAAAGGTTTGAATTATTAAATGGTAGTTTTATAGTAGAATATATAAAAGTGAGTATTAGCAGATAATCTAACCTAACATACTTCATATAATGTTAGTAATATAATTGATTTTATAAACAAAAGTAGTAAAATAATAATTTATAAACAATATATATGTCAATTATTATACAATATAATTATTAAATTTTATTTTATAAATTTTTACACATTAACCACAAAATAATTGATGAAATCAATATAAATTTAAACAAATAACATTGTTAAAATATAACATTTGCTACAATTATAATAAATTATTATTTATAAAATTTATTTTACCAATAATTTTTTAAAACTAAAATAATATTTTCATTTTATATTTGCTATATTCTTATAACAAAAATACTAAAGGAAAACCTATGTTTACCTAGTTATAATATTATTTTATATTAAAATTTATTTATTGCTATTAGTTTATGATACAATTTAAACCCATACTTTTCAGTTATAACTAGTATAATTATAAAATAATACAAACCTAAATATAAAAATTTATTTATATACTTGTTAATAATTTTGTGAAAATTATATTTTGACAGCTGAATTTTAATTGACACAGTTAAATATATTATTGCCAAAATATAAATTACTGCAATTATTGTTATACTAAATAAAATCCATAAAATTGCATCAAATATATCAATAAATGCAAACATATTCGGCACAAATTGTCGTGTTGATTTTACTATAGTGTAGACATTTTCGCTGTTAACAATAGTAGAATAATAAAATATTTTATGAATATATGGTTTATCCGATAATGGACATGGTGAGAATACAATATCAGCTTGCTATGCAATAAACATTAAATAATACAATTTAATACAATAATACAAAAAAAATGGAAAGAAACATTAAACACTATAAAGTTTTGCTACATAACTGTATATAAAAAGTAATTTATATCCCTGTCTAGTGCTATTAACAATAAAAATATTATATGAAAAAGTAACTATGTATAAATTAACAACTAATATAATTTTGAAACATTATTTTCATTGGTACTACAATTGAGCTAATCTATTTTGACAATCAATAGTTTAATACTGGCGATTTAAAAATTATTTATTATTTACTACTAAGTAATATATTAACCAAGTTAAATTTTATAATTGTTTAATATCCAAAACTCTATTTATAAATAATTACTAATACAGTTATTTTCAGTTATAATTTTGCAAAATATTATGAATAAAATATATAGTTAGATTTAATAAAACAAACTGTACATTTTGTTGTAATTGCCCCATTGAACCGGTCCAACTCTTATTTGGCAAATGTTTACCTAGTGTAATTTTAGTACGCACAAATTCGTATGTAAAGTTTACTGCTTTAGACAAATATTTGAGCATATCGCAATATACTCCTTTGCATAATACTCCATTATTTACTATCCAGGGCATGTGTGGCATAATCGATAATCTTAACATTTTTAAAATTGATATCTAATTAATAACTAATATATATATATATAATTTATATTTAATTTTGTAATATAATTTTTAAAATAATATTTTGATTTGGGCTTTTAAATAATAGTAAATTATAGTAATTTGTATAATATTTTTTTATGCACTTAATATTATAAAATGCAGATTTATATTTATATAATAGATATCATTATTATTATCTTTTATAATATTTTTAGACTATAATAAAATTATAAGTATTATTAAAATTTTAATATTACATTTGTATATTTTGGGTATAGTTAGAATTAATATATTAAAAGAATAATAATAAATTTAGAAATAATTTAATAATATAAATGTTGTAATTCATTTAAAGAATTATATTTATTAATATTTCATATGATATAAAATATTAGGTTTACTGCTAAATGTGTTTTTTATATGTAATATTTTATTTCAATTAAACAAATTATAAATTTTAAATCAATAAATGCAAAAATATTGTGCAATCTATGTAATGATTAATATAAACATGTTAATATTATCATAAATTATAGCTTTTGACTAATGTAATTTAAATTAAATAATGTAGTGAATTTAAGATGTCAATTAAAACTAGCATATTATAAATTAAATAAAACTAACATATGCTTTTTAGCAATTACAACTTATGTTACTTGTTTACCATTCATATAAAATTTGAATAAAATATTATTAATATATTGTATCAATAAAATTAAATAATTTATTTAGCAGTAATCCATGATTTTACGCAAAATTAATATTTGTTTTAACATAAATCTAATATTCAATCTGTTAACAAATTTAATTTAAAAATATAATTTTATTTAAATTATTATGTTGATTTATTTAGTTTAATAGCATTAGTAATATGAATACTCTGTAATTTAATAATATATATTATTTTTTGGTATTTAAAATTATTTATAATAAAAATTTAAAGATATAATTCACACATAAATTGCATTAAGCATATTATTAGAAAAATTGATAAAATACTAAAAACACCGAAATAATTATCAAACGCCAGCGCTTTAAACGTATTTATCCCGAATTGACGTTTAAATGCAAACCACTTATCGCTGTCTCTCAACGCAGTCTTCAACTGATGTTTAATAATACCGGTTGTGATGTATTGACTCACTCTATAAAAATTGTAATAAATCTAAAAATTTGTTTAATATATACTGTATATAATAAATCAAATACTTTATATTAAAATTCTGTCGAAATTTCTTTGGTAGTCGTCGACTAAATGCTATAGCAATCGAAACATACGGAAAATCTTCATTTAAATAGCGAAACAATGTATCGCTTCGATAATGTTTCGCATATTTGATGAGAATCTGTTTGAGAGGTATTTCGGGCATAAGTAGAGCGTATGTGCCGTTCGATACGCCGACTATCCATTGCTTATCAGAAATTACACTTTTAAACGGCAATACAAATAATTCGTTACGTTTTGATTTATAGAGATATCTTTGATTTAGTAGTTTGCGATTTTTTAGTTTTACAAACGGTTCCGGTATAATTAGTTTAATTTGCCATGTTTGTAAATCGCGAAATGAACTGATTTTATCGATTTTGGTTTTGAGACTAAGCCGTGCCGTGAGTTCACTCGAGAACTCGAATCGCATTATCGATACGAAAGTCACGAAAAATATAATCAATATTTTCAACGATAGTGCAGACGATGTGTAGATGTCTTTCGACGAATTTTCAGCTAAATATTATTTTAGAGAATTTTAATTAATTAATTTCATTTTTGTTTCTATAAATAATCTACAACATGTTTTAGTTTACATTGTAATATTAAATTCATACTTAAAAGTAGCAAATACATAATACGTACAAGTAGCATGTATAAAATATATTATCTAATACTTTACTTATCTACATATACAGATAAACCTCTATAATTTCACACAGTTGGGACCGACATATTGGTAGTGTGAAAATATAGAATGTGAAAATAAGCAGGGCACAAA
>JAQIXC010001638.1:0-13809 GCA_034697605.1 Metabelba pulverosa
GGGAAAAAATGAACAGTATTGTTTTTTGGCGGATGTACTGCAGTTTTTTCGCGTTCGTTACAGTGAACTTGACATAACGGGCCGATGGCATTGTGTGCTTCGGTGCCTATACGGCACAAGAGCACAGCACACATACGCCGGAGACATACTGTACGCTCATGAATGAGGTTTATAACCCGAAAATATAGTGTAAAAGTGCACAGTATATTTTATACGAGTGCACAAAAGGATGCGTTGTATTCAACGCCCGCTATAATCAATATCTGATTTCATAGCCTTTTACACTCGAAATGTGTTTCAATTTTATGTTTTATTATTGCTTTTTGTGTCTCCGTTTCGCTGTGCTCTCTCTCTCTCTCTCTCTCTCTCTCTCTCTCTCTCTCTCTCTCTCTCTCTCTCTCCAGACATAAATACAATGTATAATTGTTTAACAAAAAAAAAATATATTACAATAATTATTTTGTATAGTTATGTAAATTTGTTTTTTAGACATTATTTATATTAAATATTTTTTACATGTTATCCCAACTCCCTCTCGCTCGCTCGCGCTCTCTCTCTCTCTCTCTCTCTCTCTCTCTCTCTCCACATGCTATTTCAAACTTATCTTATTCTTTTTTCCACCCAGCATCTTTTTCGAAGCCACACTTTCTGGTTATTGATCTCTAGGGGTAAATACAATCGACACTCGATGTTTAAGTTCAATAAGACTTTTACTCTTACTCTCACTTCACAGTCCATTCAATAGGAAAACAACTAATAATTTGCGCTTTTAATGGCTTCGCAAACGCTTTAATAGATATAATTTGTTTGGGTAACACATTTCGGGCGATTTTTCAATTTTCAATTCCGTTTTTATATTCTAGTTGTCTAGAATTGGTAACTGTTTTAATTAAATTTTTTTATAATTGATGCATTTTACAATTTTTGAATCTATTTTTATAATTTATATATTCATATTATTTGAAATTATTTTATTTATGTGTTTTATATTTTGGGTAATTTTTTATATTGTATTACTCAATAGAAAATAATTAATTCGTTTAAATTTAAGCTTGAAATGTTTTTTGCTATGTCAAATTTATTTGTTTTATACTAAATTGCCAGTCTCATTATTTATTATCTAGAATTTATAATGAATATTCTTTTAAACTAGGGAGTCGTTGCTCTATTGAGAAAATACTGTATAAAGTCTTAGTTATTAATGCGCTTTTGATTGATCTATTCTTTAAGACAGAATAACTAGCGTTAACAGAATATTCTTGAAGTATCTCTTAGAATAATAATATATGTTTGTTTAAAAATTAATTTAAAATGTAATAAATTGTGCATGTGCCTGGTTTTAGTGACAAGTTGCTAATAACATTGTCAAAAAAAAGTTTTGTGATTTAAATTTTTATCATTATACATTTTTACTATTCATATTTAGAAATTTATTTTTATTAATTATTAATTAGACATTGTAAAATTTTCTAATTTAAATTTATACAAGGTGTTATAAAGTTAATTAAATTAATGAAATGATTGTCTATTTTAGCAAGAATATATTATTTAGGAATAATTGTGTATTGGTGCCAAAAGAAATTCTCAGGCGAGAAAAAAGCAATTGTTGTTTTTGTAAACACTTAGTGACATGATTACTTTTATTGTAACACAAATCACTAAATAAACATTATATAACTTATTTGTTATAATTGGTTCGATTTGATTAATGTATTAAGCTACAGAAGTATTTAGAGCAAATAACTTAGTATCTCGAACAAAACAAAAACCCTTTCGCTAAAATGAATAAACCTGGCAAAATATATTAATCTTGCTAATAAATAATTTCTATAATAAAAAAAACAATTATAATTAATATCTAACTATTAAATAGTTAATTACTACTAGCTTTATATAAGTATAAAAATGTAAGTGCTTACCAACATAAATTAATATTACATTTATTATTTAATGAACTAGCTTAAATTCTAAAACTATAAAATATAATTATTATTATTACAGTATGAATTATTTATATTAAAAATATGAATAAATCTAATTGAATAAAGTACTTTTAGACATTTTTAAACAATCCTCAAAACATTTGTTAAATTGAAACGTGCTTGATAAAAAATGTAAGCAATATATACCTTCAAAACTATGCTCTTCAAACGGTGGGCCAAATTTAAGCCTGGCGAATATTACGTACAGGGGCAGCCACGACAGCGCAAAGAGAAGCACCAGTACGATCAGCATTTTTAGCACTTTCATTTTTGACTTCTCAACTATCCGGGTGTTCCAGTCGCTGAGCGTGTCGTTGCTCGTCTGCCGAACGATCTTGGGCATTTTGCGCCGCCATATTTTGATGAATAGCAGTATATAAAAAAACAGTATTATCGACAGCGGCAGCAGGTATTGGAGGCCCAGGTTTACGGACAGGAAGTAGGTCTGCGCCGACCGCTCGTCCGGCCAGACCTCTATACACACCTAGAATATTAAAGTTTTAATTTTTGTAAATTAATTAGTTTGAATTTTATGGATTAGCAAGCTATTTAAAATTAATATTCTTGATTTGTTATCATAATAAAAAATAATATATATTTTTTTATAAAAATTAAAAAACTGTTTTTAAAAATGTTTTTACATGTTAAGATTTATAAACAATAACTTATTTATGATTAATTAATAATTTATTATCAGTATTATAATATTAAGTATATTTCCTATTATTTAATTTGTTATTTGGATATAAATTTAATTTGAACTTATGCTAATATTTTTTAATGTTGCTAATTGCGTATTAGACATATTCAAATATTTATTTCGTTTGTATTTTGACTAATTAAAAAATTCATGAGTATTCTTAATTGATAACTTATTCGACATTATATTTAATCTGCTTTATTTAAATTTGTGACTAGTTTAAAAATTAATTAGTTATAAAAAAAATCAACCTACATATTAATATAATTAGAATAATAATATGTTTTAAAAATACTGAAATTAAATAACTACATGTTGTTTAAATGGAATATTACAGTAATAATACTGTATATAAACTAACAAAGAAGAAACCGACCCACCAGGGATTAATGCAGGAAAAACTAACTAGCTTAATACCTACATAAGCAAATACCTGCATGAGGCTCAATCAGTGTAAAATACATTTGTTATCAGGAATCGAACTTCCTAATTTTGTTTTTTGCAATAAAGGTAGTGCTAATCGGGTACACGTGTGCTCGGCTCGAGCGCGCACCGGCACCTACTTGTATGTGCTGGACGTCGTCCCAAATGGGCACCAAATCAAAGTAGACAATCCACGGAAGAGCGATCACGAAACTCACGAACCATATCATGAAAATCGTCGTACGTCTCACGCAAACGCTGAACCCGTTGTTGAACGGATAGTAGATGCCGTAGAAACTGCGTTTTACCATGTTGATTTTGCAAAATTGAAAAAGTTTCGCCAGATTAGAAAAGTTTTAAGTTTGAGTAAATAATTAATGATGCTAAATTTACATTTTTACAATATTATGATTATTTAAATTTATTCGTATATTAAGGGTTTTTTAATGTTTTTTAAACAGTTTTTATCAAAATATTTTTTTTTGAAAATTGATGATTGCTTATGGATTTTAGTTTATACTGTATTCGTTTTTTATTGATTAATTGTGCAGTGTTTTTAAATGTGCAATTCATCAATAAATATACTGTAAAATAAATTTAGTTTGCAATATTATAATTTTACGAGGTTAATAGAGTTCATTTAAATAGATTATTTACAATATACGTATTGATATTTATTATGTATCTTTATTACTGTATATTATATTGTAAATTTAATTTATATAATATTATCATTTATACTAATTATTTATGTATTAATTTTATAACGCAGCATGTGTAATTAACTTAAAATCTAAATGATGATTACTAGATGATTAGCTTGATGCATTTTAAAAATAGTTTTAAAAACAATTTAAATACATAAGTAACAAATTACATAAGCTTGTATAAACGAAAACATTGTGATTTTATAAAATATATTTTTACCCCAGTAATATTCTATTCTATTCAATGACTTACAATTTTATAATGCTGCATTCAACAAAAAAGGCTATAAGCATCAAATAAAATGGACTTTGGCTTATACGTTGTAAAATATATTTAAAATAATACTCTAGTTCATCAATCATCAACTTTCTATCAATTTCAACAGTAGTTTTGGGTCAAAATCCTTTCTGAAAATTGAATTCAGCAAAATATGTACTGTACAGTTTGATTTTAATGTACAATGTTAAAAAATGCCTTTTCATTTTGGAATGCAATGAATTTGTTTAAAAATTTATCCAAAAAAATATATGATTTTTTAGTATTTTAATACAAATTGTTTTTAATATAATTTTTAAAATGGATAAAAATTTAGCCTAAATAAAAAATACCTAATTATAAAATACAATGTACACTTTATAAATATTTTAAATTTTAAAGCTTATAATTATAAAATAATTTTATATTTATGTAACCTAATTCCAACATGTAAATGCATTGGTGCTAGCAAATATTATTTTTTAAATTATTAAGCTACTTTAATTTAATATTTAAAATGTTTAAAGTTGTCATTACGCAAAATTCTAAAGCATGTCAAAATTGTGTAAGTGTTTATTTGTTCAGGCACTTATTATTTTGCATGTTGTTTCTTAAAGTAAGTATGAGTAAGTTTACCAAGTTTATAAAGCGAGAAATGCTAAATTTAGCTATAAAACGACTTGCTAATAAATACTTACTAATTTTAATACTTTATAAATTCTAATAAACACTTATAAAATGATAAGTATATGTATGCTAAAATTAGCATCTATATAAATTATTAAAATTATAATTTTTAATAATAAAATTTAAAAATATAACATCATAAAATGTTATTGAATATATCAAATATCAAAGAATATATCATAAAATAAAACAGATAAAAACCTAACGTAATCAAAAGTGCTACTGGCATATATCTCATACAAAACAAATACTATGTATATTTTTTACTATGAAATGCCATTACTAACCCACCTACACAAAGCGAATCAATTGATAAAAGTTTATACGCACTAAGTAAAAGTATAATGCACTATTTGAAATAAAACTTTAAAGTAGCTTATGCAAATTTTGTCAAAATAGAAAAACCATATTTCATATCTAAAGAGAAATTTTTGACAAAATAATAAATAATACAAAATTACACATTTCAATTTTTGTATGTATATTTAAGCCGAGTTTAAAACAAAACCGCTGCAGAGCTTTAGTAGCATTAGCATTTATATTTGTAAATCCAATCGATTTATACTGTATAGAGTGCAATATACTATATCTGATATTTGTATTTGTGCGTGGTAAAACACTTTCTATGCAAAATATAAATAATATACTGTATTATTCAAATTGTATTGCATTGTATTTACATTGGAAATAATTGAATTCTTACATGGTATAGCTTTTGATGCAGTACAAAAATCGGATTAGCCGGATTATATTAACAAGTAATATTTTTGTTGTAATTGAAGTATCAAATATTTATTCTTTATAATTAGAATTGATTAAACTGTACAGGTATAAATCCGGGTAAAATTAACTAGCTTATTAGCTCTGTTCAGAATAATGCAGATTATTGCAAAATTGTAATGCAAATATTTTATTAGCATGAATAAATTAATTTAAACAAAACCAAAATTTTAATTAGTTCATGCATAGTTAATGTGTGTATTTAAATTAATTAGTCTAAATTAGCATGGCTATGAGCATTATAATCACCAAATATTTATGTATATTTGTATTATTACTACAAAGGTATTTTTTAATATTACTAAAATTATTTGTTTTATGTTATTTTGTTTTTATAATAAAATTAAATTTTATACAAATGCCCATGCAACATGCTTTGAGGAATATTGTATTTAAAAAATAAACATGAGTTTCTAAATTAATAAATTTTATATTATAATATTACTTTTTACAAATTGCATTATTCTATAAGTTTATTTTTAAAATACGTTTATTTTTATAATATGTTTATTTTTAATATAAATATTTTCATTAAAATTAGAATGTTTTAAAATTTTATCATAAAATTAAATTTCTTGTCAAAAATTTATTAACACGTTTAAATTACTATATATTTAATTAATAATAATAACTATTTTTATACAAGTAATAAGTCAAATGTTATATATTTATTTAGTGTATATTAATAAATGTTATAATAGGTAGAATTGATCATGTTACATACCGGTCGGCGGAGATTGCCACTAACGTATAGACAGACGCGCTGACGGACACGCCCTGTAAGTACGGCACGGCTTTACATACGAATCGGCCCAAAATCCATGCTATTAACAGAGGATTAAATATCCGTTTAATTTTACACAGCATTTTCAAATTAAGAACTCTAGATGTGTAATTTATACTTGTCATATTAGTAGCAAACAATTATTGCTAATTGACCCGTTTAAAAGTTAACAAACATTATTATTATTATTATTAATTTTATATAGATATTTAAAAGTTTACTTTAATATGTTTAATAATATATATTTTTTCAATTTAAATTATTGAATGTTATAATAATATAAAATATAAAGGTATAGAAACATTTGTTATGCGTAAAAATAGACGCGACACATTTGTCAAGATAAAATATCTCCCAAAATAAAACTTTTCAATTAATGTGAATTGAAGTGTAAATTTATATCTATTTATTCTCAATATTTTAGACATGTTATTTTTCCGAGACATTTGATAGTCTGACATAATATTTGACGTGTATAAGCATAAACTTGGAATAAAATATTCTTGCCAAAAGAATATTTCAGCTTCAATTAATACAAGAATTTAATTTTAAACAATTTTTTTAAAAGTTATCTTTCTTTTATTGTTAAAATTTTAATTTAATTTGCATTATCTTATTAATTTAATTAGCAAACTCATTAAAAGTCCATTAGCACAATTTGCATTAAGCATGCTTGTTCTTAAACCAGTGATGTGTACCGAGTAAATGTTTATGTACTGTAAAAGCACATGTAAGTAAATTAATGCAATGCTAAGTTATCATGCAAATATTTTCGTTTTATTTTATTTTAGCAATTTCTGAATTAAACTCAAATACAATCTAGTTAGTTTATTAAACACATTACGTGCACAGGAATATGAGTAATTTTATGACCAGAATAAAGCTTTATATAAAATTATATGTACATTATTATATACATTGTTAGTACTTTACTACCGGTATGTGGTTGAGAATATTGCAGTGTAAAATAAATTGAATAAAATAATTACATTTATTATTTAATAACCTTATAAATAAACTTGATACCTATCATTATATAAGGTAATTTAATTATTCCTTTAGGCTAATTAAATTATATTTTTTAGATTTACAAATGTTTTCTATTATTAAATTATTTATGTTACAATTTATACATTGCTATAAAATCTTATCTATAACTTATCATATATCTTATTGATTTGTTTAAAATTAGATCTATTATATAGGACTTATATAAACTTTGTCAGTTATCATGAATCAAAGTATTTACTGTTAGATTGACATTGATATATAAGAATTGCACAGATACAAAACGAAAATATTTTTTTATATAAAAATACACAGTAAGAATCTATATTTTATTTAATATTTAGCATAGAATTTATTAAATAAATTTATTAAAAATTAGTATTTTTGCAAGTTACTACAATATTTGTAATATATATAATTTTATAAATTATCTACATTTATTATTGTATTATTATTACATTTATTGTCTATTTTAAATACTTAAATTTGATTGGAGTCTCATTTTGAACATTTTGAGAATTCAATTAGCATGTGTCAATTTAACTTTCTTTCATAAAAAAATTTAATAAAGTGTACAATGTTCTATTTATGTTTAATATTAATAATACCAAGAATTCTACAGAATCCGGCTTGGCTGCCAAGAATTCTGTAACATAAATAATTTTCACAAGATTTTTATTGCTATATTCATGCTAATTTTTTTTAGCAAACTGATATAAAAATATCGGAAATTGCACTGCTTAAATAGAATTCATATTTTTGTCAAATATAACTGCAATATTACATTGAAATAATTTCAAATGTAGTAAAAATAATCTTGCAATATTCTTTTCAAAAGAAAACTATTTTTCCGCTCTAAATGTTAACAGCATTTTTATCATGCTATTTTATTCCGCTTCTATAAATTTTTATTGCTATATTATTATAAGAATTGATACATTTATTTTGTAATCATACATAGATAAATTTTTAAAAAGTAAATTGATCATATCTAATTTTCTATCAAATATAATTATTGCAAAATTATAACAATAAACATATTTTATTTTAACAAGTTAATTATTTCAGTGCTAATTTTAAAACAACGTTATTTTAAGTTGTTTTTTTTAATAAACAAATGTTGAAAACTATTAATATTATTACAATGCTTAACTAGCTTAATTCTGTAATTAAATTTGTATGAAAAAATTATAAATTAAATTTAATTAGATTTTAAAAATCTCATATACTTTACAATAATTAATATATTATTAATTAATTAATTAATTTATTAAGTCTATTTAGCCTAATACTATATATTTGTATATAGATTATATTTTAATAATTAATTTATTAATATATTCAATTTAAAATATAATCTACTTACGAATTTATAATATTAGACTAATATTTACATTAAAGTATAAAAACACGATATATATACAGTATAAACATTTTTATTATACAGGATATTGTTCACTCACTATAACCGTGCTCTCAATCGATAGTAATTTCAGAAAAGTTTATGTAAAACACATTTCACAAAAATACATTACAAAATAAAATAGCAATAAAAACTGTACAAGATAAGCGTTGGTGAACGTGTGCAAATGCTAGCATGCTTGTTATTTTTATTGCTCGATTAATTATTTTCTCATTGCTATTTGCGATTGACTAAATTTACTGTTTGTTTATTTACGCGATAAATACAAACACATGTTTGACGACAACATATTATTCTGTACATTTCATTAGAAAATTCCTACCAGATAATTTTACAAGTTGAATGATTCTAGTTTACCAATACTGTATATAAAATGAAACTTAACCAATTGTACCATAATAGATTTATAAATAAATAGTTTGTCTATAAAAATAGTTATCTATAATATGCTTAAAAGCTTATTTATGCTTAAAATTTTTTATCTTGTTTATTTTATTTTTAAATGTTTGTTAATTTAAGTTAGTTTAAATATTTTTATGTATTCATTTAAATATAAAATTATAATAATAATATTAATTATAATTTTTAAATATTATTTTGAATATATTTTATAAATTATCTTGGTAAATTGTTTAAAATAAATTTATTTAAATTATATACTATATATGAAAAAATGTTTATTTCTCAATTTTATAGTATATATGCAAAAATTGTATATGCTAATTAATTCAAAGTAATTCTATTAAATTTACGCCTGATTATTTTTATTTCCTATTTATTTTAAAATTAATTAAATATTAATCGGAGAAAGTCATCATTTATTTTATAGCCCTCAATAAAATAATTACCCTGCTCAATCGAGCGTTAATTTTATTGCCCTATCGTTAAAGTATTAATGTCTAAACAAATTTTCCGGCAAATAATTTAGCGAATTAGAGAATTAATCTATTTTTGTTCGCTGCTCCCATTCTACACAGAATATTCTGTTTTACTTTTATAAACTAATAATCAATTCTATGTAGCTGCACAAAAATTTATTAAGCTAGACATTTTATTTTTTACAAATAGTTTGTAATTTTTAATAAATTAAATAATATAAATCGCATATTAAATGAAATGCACAAAATTACCTCAATACAGTATTGATTTAATAAGCATAATATTTTTATGTTTAAACAGATTTGAGATAATAGTTGAGTTTATTTTATTATGTATATTTGCTTAGGTTTATTTATTTTATTTTATATTATATGTTATTCTTAAAAAAGATAATTTTAATAGAAATAATTTTAAGATTATATTTTCAGATTATAATTAAATTTTTAAAGTTGATACTTCATAAATGAGTGTATGTCTTATTTGTACATTGAAAAATATTATTAAATTATCTAAAATAAATGTGAATGATTGTTTGTAAAATTTAGGGTTATAGCTTTATTACAGAACTTTAAATATTATATAAATAAAGTAAATTAATATATAACGAGATATAAGATATATTATTTGAAACTAGGCATTTTATGTGAATAAAATTATATAATAATTTAATCATAATTTACAAGTATAAAAAATAACCAAGAAGCTCTAAAATTTAAATTAATGTAATTTAATATTTAAATTAAATTCCTAGTGACACGGTGACATATACAGTATATAAGCATATTTGTTTATTATAAAATCATACTTTATATGTAACATGCAAAAATAAATTTAATAAAACTTACAAACTTATATTATATTCAAATTTCAAATTATAATGCTAAACTCTATTTTATACTGCAAACGAAAACAAAAATAAAACTTGATATGCAAGATAAAATAACATAAGAACTCAATAGCCATGTACAAAACATTTTCAATCTTAATAGATGCTAATTTAGCAAAAGATCTTAACAAAAACATAAATCGACCTACGCTACAACGCGTGTCACTAAACCTTCTTTTGCATAAAACAAAATCGTACATTGTACTGATCAACATGGCACAGACCGATTATATTAACAGTCAACTTTTATGCTCAATGAGAGATCAAGAGAGTCAACAACATTGGGAGTGAAGAGTGTTTTTGTTTGCATTCGCGGCTCCGAATCGATTCGGTAGTAACTGTGTAATCGGAAACTGTATCTGTCAGTCAAAATGTTGGAGAGAGAGAGAGAGAGAGAGAGAGAGAGAGAGAGAGAGAGAGAGAGAAATTGTTTTTCTTAACTTATTATTCATGTTTGTCCATTAGCTGCAACTGGCGCACAATGTCGACTGCCAGTGCAGCACCCGTATCTTTATGTACAGTACTTGATAATATCTCGTAGTGCACTCGTAAGATATTATGTATTATGATTAAGTCTATTATGTTAGCATTGCACAATTTTATATGAGCTTTCAACGTTGATTTTAACCAGAATTGGCGATTATAGCCGAATTTATTAACCGTTTTTGTTTGTGTCAATTAGCGATATATAAGTTTTGTTATATTTTTATTTCCTTTTAAATGTACATGCTAATATCTGACAGATTTTTTTGTGTTGGTTTTTTTTATGTTAGCATTTTAATTTTAAAGTACATATTAGTGTATTCCAGATGTTTTAAAATTATTTAACTGGCTAAATCGAGTTAACAAGTTATTAAAACATCAAAAATATTATGCAATCATTAACACAAATACTTCTACTTTATTTAACTTCATATATTTAGTCATGTAGTTTTTGCCTGAATAATATTGACAAATTTATATTTGAATGCTGAACTACTTGGAATAAATTGAAATTAAAAAGGTTATCTTGCATAAATTTAGATGTGACATTTAAACTTGATAAATATCCATTAATTCTTTAGCGTCATATTTTAGAAAACTTAATTTATACAGCATCTTTCTTGAAAGCAATAGAATATAAAAAATACTTTTATATTGCTCAAATCCTTAGCGAAAACAACTTACTCATATTAGATAGTTATATAAATATTGAATTATCAAAATCACCCACATGAAATCATTATTATAAATATTATACTGCTTAAAATAAGGAAGTATAAATTAAATATTTACTTAAATTACAATTATATATTTTAAGTCAACACAGATTTATATGTTTAAAAATATTTATTATAAAATTCTTCAGGACAGATAGAAATGTTATATAATTATATACTTTATTTATTAAATAAATAAAAATCAAACTTTTTATTAAATTCTTCTTTGTTTGTCAAAAACAAATATTTCAGTTCAAAACAATTTATCCAACAAATAATTACATTTTTCAAAATGTTTCAAGATAATAATCGATAGAAGTTTTAAAAATTGAGTTGAAAAATAGTCTGTCTAAAAAATATCAACCAGTTTTCGCAACAACGAAATACACATTACACATAGAAAAACTAAGTTAAGCAAACTTATAAAAATTAAATATGATTTTTATTAACAATATTAAAACAAATAAAAAGGTATAATAACTAAAAAATATTTTCTGTTAACTATTCGATCGATTAGAGACAGTACGAACAAAATGTTAAAAAACTCTTAAATCAATTTTTAAAAACATGCTAAATTTTACTAAAAAAAATTACTACAAAAATCAAAAATAATTACAATGTAAAAAACTAATATAAAACTATCAAAACTAAAAACTATTAAAAAATTTTAAAATTATTGATACTTAAAATACTATAAATATTATTAATACTCTTAATACTATTAATAATATAAATTATTTTAAATTGTTATAAACTTTTCTAAAATTTTTAAAAATTGCATCAAGTTAAAACTCACGCGAAAATATATTGCCAATGAGCGTCGGCGGCAAACAGAATATAACGACCAGTAAGTCGGCGAACGCGAGATTGCCGATGAGGCCGTTGAACACCTTATTGCAGCTGTTGAACACCGACATGTCGTACGTGCGCCGGAACGTGGCGATGATCCAGAGCACCGACAGGTTGCCGACCAGGCCGATGAAGAAGACGAACAGGTAGGCGACGCACAGGGCGATCGTCCAGACGGTCGAGTAGCGCAGGTAGCAGTAGTGGCCGGCGTCGCAGCCGAGCCGCAGCTCCAGACTCTTGAC
This sequence comes from Metabelba pulverosa, assembly GCA_034697605.1. Lineage (NCBI taxonomy): Eukaryota > Metazoa > Arthropoda > Arachnida > Sarcoptiformes > Damaeidae > Metabelba > Metabelba pulverosa. Next base: position 12,806 of record JAQIXC010001638.1, read on the forward strand.
CAGTTCGTGCGGCGTCGGCGACAGCGCCGGACGGACGAGCGATATGTTTGCGATATCTGTCAGTAATTCGGGTTTTGTCGACATATTCGCCGATAATTCGTATATCACTTCCATTTGTGATGAATATATTTAGTTACGGTTTAGTAATTATAAACATGCTTACAGTATATTATTATGCAAATATTATTCCGGTTTAGTTATTAATTGTTTCGCCTGTAACCTGTTATTGTTACATGATAACTACATGCACAATGATAAAGAACAATATTATTAATACACTATGCGTAGAATTAATTAGCTATTTTTATTTGAACAAGTTGCTTCTTGTCTAACAGCGTTTTCGCTAATAAACGGTGTAATTTTCTATGTTTTTATCAAGCACAAAGCACAGTTGTACTGTACAAAAAACAAAGAACATTTTTAGTTCACAAACATATTAAGTATATAGATATGAAGTGAAAATATTTCACTTATTTCGTTCATTAATATTATTTTTGTTGATTAAAAAACAAATAACATTCTCGAGCGGCGAACGAGTGGAACAAAATAATAAATAGCTGGTTAATCGAAAAAAATGAGCAAGCTCGTTTTTGCCGGGCAAATTGATGAGGAAGGTAGTCGTGCCGGCGCTGAATGGGAAGCTCGTATAACTTATAGTATATTATATAAGTTTTTATACTATGCTATGTCTATAGCGAAGCGATATATAGTATGAGTGGAAGCTATCGCTCGTCGCAGACCTGACGACCGACTGAGACATTTGCAGTCGACTTCTCATCGCATACTCAGCGCTCGTATAGCGAAAGAGTTGGCGTTTTCGGAGCCGATGTGGAGAAGCGCTCGAATTCTCGTTCAGTAAATAGCTTTCGCTTTCACTACGAGAATCGTGTTTTTGGGTTACTATTGGATACCAATAAACAGCGGCGGAAAAAAATTGCGTACTAGCAAGCACATTTTTGTTCGGTGCGACATAAAAAATTATTATAAATGTATCTAGTTTTTTT
>JAQIXC010001639.1:0-13790 GCA_034697605.1 Metabelba pulverosa
ACTTATAAGTTGCAAATTTCGACTAGAATTGCATTTTTCGGTTATTTAGAGTCCATAACAAACATCGAAAATAAATCTTAAAATTAAAGTTAAAAATAAAGAATTGTCTGAAAAACAGTGGCTCTGAATGTCTTAATTAATGTAAGGTTTGGACAATTTCTTGTACGCTATTCGGTAGACCACTGTCTGGCCGAATATGAGCAGATCGATGGCCACCTGGAGGAGCCCACAGACCCAGAACTGGACGGGTGCGCTTCGCAGCAGGAAGTATGTCGTCTTGAAGATGTCGCCGAACGTCCACATCATTACCATTAGTTTACTAAACGGTTAAACCAGCTTGGTCAAACAACTGGTCACTAATCGATTGGTAAAAAGCAATTTCCAAACCAAACCTCATTCCAAGAGTTGACTTATTCTTGAAGTTCTTCAGCAGCTGTGGTGCACCCAATAGGGCTTCGATGAACACCGAGAGAAAGCCAACCGATTCGACGAAAAACGGAACGTCGAGGAAGAGGTACATAAAGACACCGCAAATGACTGTAAAAGAGGCCAAACACTCGATATAGCTAATGAAGTCCGTCCAGTGCCAGAAGTAGTGCCAATCGAGATCTTAAACAATTCGTAACAAACCTCTCATTACTTTTCCAAACATTTGTTTGCCTTTAATCTCAATAATTAATTGCTATTCAAAACTAGAAGTTAAGAGAAGTATAAAAAGTTAGGAAAAGAGCGAAAACATACCAAAAAATTTTTTTGGCTGAAAATCAGGAGTATATCCATCACTACTACTCTCTTAAGTGTTTTGAGATATGATATGAAAACAAAAGAAAGAAATGTTTGCTTCAATCGATTGGCGATTTAGAATCGGAAGAATTTTTGTGCAAAATCGACAAAAAGAGGTGAAAATAGATTTAAAAGTTTAGAATTACTTAAATCGATAAAATAAATAGAACCGGATTTGTCTAAAATGTATTTGTAATTCAAGCAATTCATGCAATTCTTATCATTAATTAAGTGATTGTTAATTGGATGAGAATTCAGTCTTTCTGTAAATGAAAAACAAGTGTCAAAATCGGGTTTCGCATCAGTTTTCACAATTAGGTCAGTATTACGACAATACGGATTAGGATTAGGAGTTAGGACTAGGATTCGAAGCAAATTACGGCAAAAATGTTGTCAAATACCGATAAAATATCTGTTTTTGTTTGGAATCAATAAGTTTTTGCCGCGAACTCTAACGCAGAGCTCAATCATCGCAAACATCGCCAAAATCATGACAACCGACTGCACCAGCAGTGGTGTCTCGAACTGTCGCCCGAACCTAATCACCCGAATAGATGCGTCCAGTCGTTAGACTTGCTATTCAAGCATTCAGTCAAATCTAATTGAATAATAAATTAAATACCAAAACAGGATTCGGAGAGTATTGGCTAAGAGTAGAGCCAAACAGACATAAGTGGAGAAGCCGTCGGCGTTTTGACTCTCTTTAATGTCTTTGTATTGAGGAATGTATGGCAAAACGCCGCCGAAGATAATGCCTATCCGTTCAGACAATCAGTGGCTTAGTGTCGGTAAACAAATGCAAACAATGAGTCATTGATTACCTGTCGATGCGATATAAGAGAGGAATTGCTTTAAAGACAATTCCTTCCACTCGTCGGAAATCCAATCCATTTTCGCACAATTAGTTAGTTTTCAATTAATTTCTAGTATTTTGTAAATCGATTATTGAGTGAATGAATGAAGTGTTGAAAATAATTTCATTATTAAGACATCAATTGGTTTGTAATTCGGATTAATTCCAATCTAAGCCAACAAATCGGTGTATAATCTGTTGGCAATAATCTCGGCGTAGAGTAGATGAGTCAGTCGTTTGTTATTGTTTTGGAGATCAGATAATGTGATCTTCGACTCGAAAGCCATCACTGAGTGAGTCAAGGATTGGCTGCAATGCCTGTGCAGTCACTGCAGTCTGTTTGCCAACAATCCGAATGAGAGAAAGCGCGTGAGAGTACTCACAGACTCACTGTACAGCTATGTGTGAGAGAGTGTGAGAGAGTGTGTGAGTTGTGTCGACCAATGCTATGCAACAGCTGTTTAGCATTGAATATTGAGTTTGTTTGAAAATCGGCACAAATTGCTTACACTATTTTTTAATATTTAAAAGTAATCAATATTTCGTGAATATTGTGCACAACATATAAATTGTGACCACTTTTCAGTGGCCGATAAACGCGTTTCGGGAGCCCTTTCGGCCAATTCCCTTCGTCAGTACCGTTCGTATGCGCTAACCGATGGCTAGTCTTTAAATGCCGAAAAGTTTGGCGATATGTGTGGCATATATGCAGAGATGAGGTGCAGACGAGATGAATGTTGAGTCATGTTTTAGATGAAATGTTATATGAAATTACAATTTAATTGTTTATGTTACAAGTTTCAAATTAGTAGTCGGATATTGCTAGCGAAATAAAATTCTATTTTTTAATGTCTATTAAATCAATCTAGCTAATAATCATATGCATTTAATTATAAAATTTTAAACTGATTATTTGCCAGATTTGTGCCAATCAATGTGACTCGAGATTAGATTTATCTCTAAATTGATTACACATTCAAATTGAAGTCTTTATTAATTCGAAAGCGAAAGTGAACATTAAAATATTCAATTTAAAATTAATCGAAATTTTACATGTCGAATCGGTGATAATGTTATTTTGATATAACTAGCAGACTAAGCATACAAGGTACTAAGACAATCTAGCCGAAATAACATGCTATTTATTTATAATTTGTGCGAAAATATTAAATTATTCTAAAATTCAATTTAATTATTAAAGGAGCAAAGCTTTTAAATTAAACAAGTATTTTTAAATATATTGCGTAAAGATTTAACCTAGATACTCATTTATTGTATCATTGCAATATGGTTTCAAATGAAGTGAAATAAAGTTATTTACTGTAAACTATATAAATATTAATTCATGTTTTAAATTTTTCTGATTGTCTTATTTTAATGTTTTTTATAATTATAAAATTTGACTTTCCTTAAACTTTTATATATTTTAAAAAATTATACATAACATTTTATAGCAGATAATACGGAAGTTATACTAACATATAATTAATTTTATACTATAGTTTTACTAATTTGCCATTATATAAGAATAAGAATATAGTTAAGAATTTTAAAAATAATACAGTCAAATTCTTTCACTGTAAATTGTCATCTTTAGAAAATATTTTAAATTGGCTTTGAATTGATATTATATTAATTAATCATATTATTTAAACTATCACATTTAAAACAAACTTACTGACTGTTAACATATTGTCTTATAAAGTCTTAAAGACAAAAAGTCAACAATCAAGTAATTTAATCTTAATTATTTTATAGTTTATAAGTTGCTTAAAAGGAGAACTAACTTTCGATCAACTTTTCTGCAAGTATAAAACTGGAATCTATCATGCTTAATTGTTTAAACATTACTTAGAACTAATAATGTAGTAATTATGCATTATAGTTTGCTTAAAATTTTTACATAAATTCTCTATATAGTAATATTTGCATTACAATTAATACTAATTTTTTATTACTCCAATTTTTATGTAATTTATTAGCATGCACATCAATTTATAAATACATTAATTTTATAATTGTTTCAACTCAAATACCACCAACTGACCAATCAAGCTGTGTAAATTAAGTAATATAATAATTTTGATAAATATTTAATTGGTAGATAATTATAGTTAATCAAAAGATTAATTAATAGCATTTTATAAATGACTTATTAGGAGTAATTGTTTTTTTTAACAAATACTGTATTTATAAAACTATTTAGCAAACTCAGAAAACCAAGTAGTTACAATTAAATTTAACATGCATATAAGTTTAGTTTTGTGTCGATTTGTGGTTATTTTTAAGTTAATTCTGCCAATTCCTACCTTTAATAAGCATAAAAATATTTCAATTGATTTTATACTGTATTACAGAAATTGTACTAAACTATTATATTAATCTATATTAATGAATCTAAGTAATATAAAAATACTGTAAAGATTTGGTGTATCAATACATTTAACCTCTTTTGCCTATACATTTGCTCAGTTCTCTCTCTCCTTTCTATAGGATTAAGGTGAATCGGTAGCAAACAACTATGATACTTATAAATTTTGGAGAATTTGTGAAATGTGAATTTGAAAAACAAGCATACTACATTCTGTATCATATATAACTTGCGAACTTGTAGTTTAGAAGTAGCGGTAATTGGATTAAAGTGAGCGAAAGTTGTGCCACTTTTGATAAGTTTAGCCATAATATGGTTAAACGGAAGACTCGCCTCAGAGAGCTGTTTGAATAGAGCAGGAGATGAGGGATTGGCCTCTAATTGCTTAATGACGAGACGGATGACTCCAACTGTAAAAAAGACCGATCTATGGGTTCATTGACTTTTCCAAACCGTATCTGAGCTTTACTTTAGGGCAGAGTATATGACAGCGAATGTAATCCAGAATTGAATTGAATTGCGATTGCATTGAATAAATGAATAGAAACGAAGTTTTGTTGAAAATTTGATAATTTATTTCTTAAACCAATTATTGGTGCCTTAAATACAATGATTGCTTAAAGCCATTATCGGCACCCATACAGCCATTGACGACTAGCTATTAATAATATATTTAACAGATTTCGAGTTGAAAATAGAGTCGATAACACAATTTGTCAAAATTTAAATCAATAATTAATGCAAAATCAAAGATAACATAAGTTTAACCAAATGTAAGGAATTATTCGTAATTATCGAATGTATTGAAGTGATGGTCACATAGAAAGGCACAGATAGTACGAAATGAGGAGAAGATTGAGTGATGAAGAGGACACCATCGATGATGATATCATTGCATTGGTTTTATAATAAGTGCATTGATGAGGCACTCGATTAACAAGAATACAATTCAATCAAATGATAGATAATTACATTTTTTAATCAATCGAATGGAATGCAATGCAAACACATTTCAGGCGCGAGTGTTGATTGAAAATTAATACACAAATTGTACTTAAATTGTGATTAAAAGTTATTTATAATTATTTATATTTAACAGAAAACAAATTTACTCTTAACTATATTTATATATTTATTAACTTTTGTCATATTTATCTAAATATCTATAAAATTGAAAAAATTATTTTTTAAATCATTTGATTAGTGCTTTCAATCGGTTTGATTGTATGAATAAATCAAATATTCATTGTAAGTGAGGTTCGGATCGCTTTAGATCCGAATATAATTTAGTGCATAGTTTGTGAGACTTGTGTTGTTTTTGAAAATAGTTTCTCATATTATTCGTTAAATATTTAGACAGAATTCATGTGCTTTTTTGTCGTTAATACGAATGTTTTGCTTATACCGTATATACTGTAGAATTGTTTTCTTGTCTTAACTACTGCTTTCTCTAACTCTATACTAGGTTTGCATTAATCCAATGCTGAGGTTGAGGTCAATACCAGGAAATCAATATTAAATTCTTTATATTAGACTAAAAAGTGTTTTTTGGTCCCGAAGTCAGACCAGCCGTACGACTCGGGTTAAGCCAAGTCTTTGACGCCGAGTATTCTGGCGGCGGAATCAGCTCCGGAGTCGAGCAGGTCATCCAAAATCTTCGAGTCCTGAAGGCCGAGTAGGTTCTGGATGAGATCACTTCCATCGCCGTTATCGCCGTCGCAAACATTCGTAACGTTTTGTGCAAATCTCTGTTCCGATTGTTTGACGCTTTCCTTTGGAATCAAATATAGCAATGAATTACAGCTTCCCTTCGACTTCGCTGTCGATTGGCCTGAAGTGCGACAAAAGTTTACATTTCGGTTAGTATTCAATGCAATTGAAAACTCTATCCATTATTTCAGATCAAAGTCTACTCACTCTCTGTTTCTTTGAGAAGAGACGCCGAAGAGATGGATGGAATGGTTAGTTGTTTTGATTTGGCTTTTCCTCGCACTGGTAGAGCACTTTCCGGATGATTGGTCCTGTGGTGTCTCAGAAGACTGTTCTTCAGTGAAAACCTTTTGGTGCAAAGCGTGCACTTGAAAGGACGGTCCCCGAGATGTACCCGCATATGGCGCCGAAGGTTGTCGAAGAGCATGAACTGTCGGGGACAGAAGACGCAGAATATCTGTGCAAATAATACAAATGTTAGCATCGAAAACAGTTTGGATCAGGTGCTCAAAAACGACATACCTTTTCGGGGCCGTAGGCGTCGTAGTCTTCGTTACGGTTTTCTAATATCATTTTAGTGTCAGTCGACGACACCTTATCTACCGCTCCCTTCGAGCGCAGTATTTCGTAATCATTGGAATGGCAGGACTGGATGTGTTTGAGGCACTTGAGACGACCGTTAAAAGACTGTTCGCATAAATAGCACCTGAAGTTCAAGCGGTCGTCGGTCTCCTCGTCTTCGTTGGGAATGTTTGCGTTCGTTCCGATCGATTCACTCAACTCTTCCGTTCTATCCTTTCGGCTCTTAAACGCATTAATCGCTTGTTTGCCGCTCTTGTAGTGATGCAGAATGTAATGCTTGCGGAGGTGGCTCTGATGGGTGAAGGCATTGGAGCAGATGTTGCACCTGAAAGGTCTGCTGCTATCGAGAGGACTGGATGTCTGTTCAACGAGCGGTCGTTTATCCCTTCCGTTGTGTTTGCGAACCAAATGTCGTTCGCAATTCGATTTCGTAGTGAACAGAATCGGACACTTCGGACACTTGTAGGGCTTAAGGCCGGTATGCGTGAGGATGTGTCGGCGCAGACTACTGGTCCAGGGAAATCTGCGAGCGCAGTAGGGGCACGACACCGAGTTGGGTGAGTCGGTATAGGCACTTCGTTTCTTCGTCATCACTGGTCCCGACTCTTTACTGCTGGTGCTATTGGTCTCTTTGCCTCGTTTTCGGTTCAGATTCCTATCACTTCTGCAATCGTTTGGACGGATTGTTTCGGTAGTATCGCTAGTGATTGCACTCTTAGTGGTCGCAACATTCGGCGCCAATTCCTCGGCATTGGAGTCGATGTCTTCGTTTGGTTTATTGAACAACTGTTTCAAAGTGTTCGAGTGGTTAGTCGAGTGGTCGATGAGTGACGAGACACTGGCCAGATCTCCGTTGTTTTCGCCGGCACTACAGTTCTCGTCATTCAGCTTCGTGTTCGACATATTCGACGTCAACTCCACCGGCGAAGATGGTCTTGAGTTGATGGGAGCGGTGGCCGAACCCATGCCTTTGCTGTTGAGCACAACTCTGAGAGCGGCCCTCGTTTTGCTCGAAAGGGTTGTGTTATTCGATTTGGAGAGAAGGGATGCATTCGATGCAATGCTTGTGCTATTATGGTTCGGGTGCACAACCGCCGATCCACCGCGACTTCGAGGCGGACGGGCGTGTTCTGGGTGTTTGCGCTTTATATGCCTTTCCATATTGGACTTGAGTGTAAAGCCAGCCGTACAGTGAATACACGTAAAGCTGCGCTCATTTCGAGGCATAAGTCGATTCTTTGATATTCGAAAAGTCGATACTTTATAGATATCATCCATTGAAGTGCAAGAATTCGGTGATAGCATCGATACAGACGCGGACGAGTGGGCCGGCAGGGGTGGAGTCAAGGACATGCTCGGGTGATGGAACAATGGCGACTGGAAAGTGGTGCCGAGGAGGCCAGAAGTGGGGAAAACGGTTGTGGCGGCCATCGAGCGAAGGGCCAGTAGACTGGAAGCGGCCGTTCGGACCGCTTCGTTCACTTGCTTTATGTCTTCACAACTCTTGTCTTTGTTAGCGTACGAAGACTTGCAGCTCAAGTCCAACGCGTGAACCGCCAGATCCAGTGGTTGTTCTTCGTGCGAATGTGGCGCCAGATTGAGAGGCTGTTCATCAAAACCATCGCAATCCGTGTCTTCATCTTCTTCTGCGTCACTCTTTGAATCCATCGTTAAATTCATCGGTTTTTCAATGTTTGCGGAAATGTTTTTCGCGATTCGACACAAAGCGGCTAAACTCGAGTGTTGTTGTGGCGCACAAGACATGCCAGACGTCTCACTCAGCGAACCGTTCATCGAGTTATCGGTCGACATATTCATCGATTCTTTCGTCAAATTCGAACACATTTCGGGCGAATCCCGATAAGCAGACTCAGACTCGGAGTCACCGCTATTCAGGCCAATAGCCGAAGCGTTGGCCAACACGACCGAAGAGAGCCGGTCCTTCATCTCCGGGTGCTGTTTGACGACGTGTCGAATGCAGTTGTTTTTCGTACTGAAGCCGAGTTTGCAAACCGTACAGCAATAGGGCTTCCGATTGCAACTGTTGTGCAAAGAGCGCAAGTGATGTCTTAAGACGCGGTTGAACTTGAAGTCGACGGAACAGTATTTGCAAACCGTGTCGAAACCGCCGGGAAAGCTGTCGCTAGTGGCCGGGGAGAGCGAGAGGTTGGCGTCTGATTTGGTGATGTTCTGCTGCGAGAGAGAGCTGGTGGTCGACATGTTGGGGTTGTACTGCATAGCGCTGCGGATCTCGTGCTTCTGGAGCTTCTTATGTCGTTTCTTGACGTGTCGTTCGCAGTTGGCTTTGGTGGTGAAGGCATACTTGCAGATCGCGCACTGGAAGGGCCGTTCGCCGTTGTGGGTCCGCAAGTGCCGCACGAGTGTGCTTTTGTCGAGACTGGTGTAGGGGCAGAGATGGCAGGCGTACGAGTGGCCGCCCTGTGTGTGCCCGCGATTGTGCCGCTTCAGTGCGTTCGTACTCTTGAACATTAGCGGACATTTGTTGCACTTGTAGTTAGGAGTCAACTGGTCTTCCGGTTCCGTTACAATAGAAAGTGCTTTTTCTTTATCATTAGTCGAATTGATTTGCTTTTCATCCGTTTCTGTCTTTGAGTTAGTAGTCGACGGAGTGTTGGGACTGGCGTTCGCAGAGTCTGCGGCCACTGGAGAGTCAGGTTGTGCTCCACTCACTCCCAAGTGAACCGGCGATGCGGGTGAAGCAGCCGGAGGTGACGACCGAATGCTCGACATTAAGGGCCCGGCAGAGCTGGTCACTGAAATAATCGACTGAATGTCTGCCAAATCATGTTTATTCGAATCCGTTTCGCTTCCATTAGTAATAATCTTCGGCTGAAACGTCGTCGGACGGGCCGGAGGGACGGGCTTTGCGTGAATGTAATAGGAATTGTTGTCAAACGGGTCTTCGTTTCGAGTGAACGTATAGTTCGATTGAATTGAATTCATTTGCGAGCCTTTGTTCTGGAGGTCGAGTAGAGCGAGAAAGTCCTCTTTCGCCGATTGCGGAACATCGCCGTAAGAGGCCTTATGCATGTCGTGGCCAATGAAGCCGTGCGGCTGAGGTATAGTACTGGTGCTCATCGATATCGGGTAATCGAATCGGTGTTTCAGCTGATGCGGGAAATAGAGGGACGGCGTGAGCTGGCAGTAGGCCTGGCCGTTGTGTGCGGACTGGTGGAGGTTGAGGGCACTGCCGCACGGGAAGGCTCGGTTGCATTTGTCGCACTCGAAGTCGTGGTACGGACTGCTGGCTTTGCGCAGATTGTGTTCGCAAAACGATTTGGCAATCATTGAGAACTTACGCGAAGTGAAGTCAGTAAAGCTTAGGTCATAGAAGCCAACCGCCGGTGCGCTCGTGAAGTTCATTCGGTTCCGGTTGAGGGCTGTCGTGCCGTCGATCGACGCGCCGGCAGTGCATCGGTGCTGTGTATACGTCGCGTAGTTATTGACAATCATCCCGCAGTCGCTGCAGCAAATCGGGTCGTTCGGGTGCAGCTCCATATGCGAGTGCAGTACTGACTTCGAAGCCATTGACTTCTTGCAAATCGGACAATGGGTTTCCACGTCTTTGATTGGACTCGACTTGTGGACAGAGAGGTCGGAGGCGCCGGTGTCTGAGTTGCGGCGCTTGAGCGACACCTTAGTTACGGCCTCTTTGTTGTCGTCTTCACTCACTTTTCGTTTCTTCGATTTAATCAATTTGTTTGAACTGGCGTTCGTAGTGGCGTCGGCGCCGTTAGCACTGCACTCCTCGCTATTGGTCGTCGACTCCATGCCGTGTGTCCGCATGTGTCGGTGCATATTGCCATTGGTGGTGAAAGCCATATTGCAAATGCGGCACTTGAAGGGCCTTTCGCCCGAATGGATCAGCATATGTCGGTCGAGAGATGAGGCAGAGCTCAGTGTTTTACTGCAGAGTCGGCAGGTGTGAGAGTGGTCTGAAGGGTTGTGCTGTCGGATATGTATTGTGAAGGTGTGCTGAGAGTCCAGCTTGAGATCACATACCGGGCACTTGTATTTATCAACGCATTCACTGCTCTCTTCCTATATTTGGTTGAATAGAATTTTTTTTAAATATAGTTATCTTTAAAAATATTCTCAATTCTCATTAATTATTTCACCTCGACAAAATTTATTAATTCACTTTAAAAAACTTAACTTTAATAAAATAATTATCTCTAAAGTATCAATAATTGCATCGATCAAAGGGCAAGTGATTAGAAGAATAGAGAGTAATGAGTTGTTTGGGTAATGAGTGAAAAGAACATTATTTGAGACATACCTTAACTTTTTTCTCATTCATTGCTCTGAGACTTGGGTTATGATTAGCAGAGAAGTCGTCCTTTAATTTGGTTTCATTGTGAAGACTAACTATACTTTTATTACTCGTCTTATTGTGTTTATTCTGATTGTTAGTCTGGGAATCGGATTGAGAGCCACGGCTGTCATTAGGGGTGAAGTGATGTGGGCTTTGGTCGTCGCTCTGCTTGGATCGCATCTTCGCATTCGAGTCATTGCTGTTGCGCTCATCACTGGTTGTGCGGCAGTTGTCTGACTCGCGAATCGCTTGATTGTCGTTCGTTTTGCTGCCATTAGCAGCGGTTTGGGTGGATGTGGTGGCGGCGGTAGTGGTCGGCCGACACGGTTGTTGGTCCCGTTGTATATCACAGTCGGTTTGTTGTTGCATCGGATCCGCTGAATGTGTCGCACATTCGTCGGTCGCCTCCAAACAGTTATTACTATTTGCAGTCGTTTTACTCGTTTTTCGATTCGAAACGGACTGAACGTCAGTGCCGTTCGGATTGTCGTTTCGGTCGCTCATTGAACCTAAAATATTATAGAAAGAGATATGAAATGAAAAAATTGAGATCAAGAGAAAACTTTTACGGCATAACTCATACAACTATACAACTTGAGAATGAGATCACTCAATGATGCGTAACCTATAAAATAGCTTTGCACACACATACACCAGCAGAGTAACTGTGCTCAACACTGCATTACTATTATATTATACGAGACTACTCTGCGAGTGCCGAGTGCTCACTACAGAGCACTGTTACTGTGACTGCCTGACTGATGAGCCAATACTGATTAGCATTACCGGTAATGTTGGATATGTTGGATGAAAATGAATCGAAATTGAATCGTCTTATGCTCTAATTCAAGCCATTTAAACAACAGTATAAAAAAGGCAAAAAAGTCGAAAAAGCCAAAAAGCAAGCAAAAACTAAGTTTCCAACTCTTGCAGTTGGCACTGATATCACTGCCATCACTCACTCCCATCAACATCTCCGAAACAAGTCATCAATTGATTCCCAATAAACTTGTTATCATTATAGTTCGAGCATTAAATTGTGTTCATCGCCAACATTGCTATTATTGCCATTATTTTTCCACTTTTTCATTAGTTTTACGAATAATAGAAACACTCAATCGAATTATTCCAACTCCGAGTCACTCTATTATCTGATACGAAAATATCAGAGACAACATTTGTGCATTTCTTGTTTTTTATCAAACATATTTTTTATGTTTTCAATCTTTTTTTTCAAGAAAAATACTACAAAATAAAAAATTTTTGGTTCAAATTCAGTGCTTAAATATAAATAAATGCAATTGTGTCTCAATTCCACAAATAAATTCTTCATTAGTTTAAATAAATCAATGAATGAATCAATGGTTAAATCGAGTGCTTATTTATAGTAATGGATATTTTAATTTAACAAGATTGTTTTTTTCTATCAGTAGCTGCAAACCAGTAGTTCTCTTCTTTTCACGACTAATAATCATTACATAAGAAGAACTATAAATAAAATTTTCAACAGTTGTTCGAAAGTTATGCTAATTATTCGCAATCATTTAGGAAAGAATTCAAAATATTTATACAAGGCAGTTTTTGAATGAAGAATACTGTTTATAGTGACATACAGTACTGTATATAGCGTTGTATTTAGAGATCTAATTGCGAAAAATTGACTTTAAATTAACTCATTGATCGAGTCGTACATGAGATTAATGATTCAATTTTTCAATCGTCTCTTAATTTGCGTATAAATGAGAGCTAAATATCTATTCAATGATATTATGATATTATAGATGGAATTCTTAGGCAATGCTGTTATTCAAAACCAGTCACAGTTCCAGATGGACAGACATCAGTGATTTACAGTCTTCCTCAACAAGAAATCTGATATTTAATGATCATTGGAAAAGCGAATATTTTTATCATAATATTCGTTCGACAAATTGGTATTAGTTTCGAAAAAATCATAAAAAATACTTTATTCGCTAAATAGAGAAATGTATGCGCTTTGAGAAGTAGAAATCTTTTTGATGACTTCAAGAAAGTTTTGATAATAAAATCCTTCATAAGCTTAAAGATAATCGAATAGAAAAGTCAAGTAAAGGATCAGAAATGTTGTCTGAATTGAATCGAAAGCATTGATTTGAAGCTCGAAATAAATTATATAGTTTTCACGTCGAAAACTATCGCCTGTTTTTCAATTATCAAATATTGTGGAAATACATCACAAACTAAGGCTCTCAATAAAAGTGTTATCTCTCGAGTGTTTGCTATAGCTATGCCATAGAGTATTGACAAAGAAAGCGAATAAATGGCATCAAAGCGATGCAGAGAATGCGGGAGAAGGCCAGAGAGGCTCAGCACAGGCTCAGCACACACTGAGCACACACTGAGCATAGGCTCTGCACTCCTCTGTATAGACTCTGAGCATAGGCTGGCGTTGGGTGCGTTGGGGAGGCAGTGGTTGGAAGAGAGAACGAGAGAGGCTTTGAGAGGAGAAAGACTGGAGACTGAAAGGACTGGAAACGAGATTCGAATGCTTACGCATTCCACTACATCTGCCTCTGATTGTGTACTGCAATGCATTGCTTTCAGTTAAGGCTAAGCTGTTCTTCTTTTTCGGATTTGTCGCCGAATGGCAGGAATGGTAGGCCTAATAGCGCCGCACGCGCACAGCCGACGAATGAGGTTACGACATATCAGAGATAGAAACCTTTGGCAACCGTTCAAGCGATACGAGCGCTGTCTCTCAAGAAATACTAAACTCGACTCTACTATTAAAGTCGTTTTGCGATTAGAATATGTTTTGTGTCTTAGTTTCCCTCAAATGCAATGATGGCATTAGCGCAGTCGAGAGCTCTGTTGGCTGTATTGGTGCTGCTGCCAGAGCTCACTGCTCACACAAGTCGTTATATCACATTTCCTTCGATCCGATCCTACCTCAGCTACACCTAATCAAAAGGTGTGGATCACAAGCACTGCGACTCACTTTCCCAATTCACCCATTCGTTCGCTCACTCATCAAATGTTTTTCAGTTCCAACTTATCATTCAAGCGATTAAACAATTATTCAGTTGTGATAAACATGTTTTCTATCATTGCCTACAGACTCTTCATTGTTAAACCGGAGAACCTTGATACAATAAAGAGCAATACACATCATACAA
>JAQIXC010001640.1:0-13783 GCA_034697605.1 Metabelba pulverosa
AGTAAAATTTATTTTTGAGTAAAAGTTTTACTAAAAAATTTAAACTTTCATATTATAAAGTTTAATATAGAAACAATAAAAAATTAAATATATAAATTGTAATTTAATGAATTTAACATTAGTTTCGTTATTTTATTACTATTGTTATTATTATCATTACTGAATCTTTAGTTATAATTATTATTAGTAAATTAATTAAAATTAGTTAATTTTAAAAATTAAATTTAAATTAGTGCAAAAATGTGCTCTTTGTTAATTTTTATGAAATTTATTTTACAATGTAAAAATTTTATTGGAATTTCGTAAATCTTTTAGGTTAAATTTTCACTGCTTACAACATTAGTTATCAATCAATCATAAGTTATTTATGCACTAAAAGCGCTATTTTGTTTATCTACTGTACTTTCGGTTATAGTGCAATCGTAAAAGTATACCAAGTACTTAATACTTACAAGTTAGTATAAATGTTGTATGATATTATATGCAGTACATCCTTTTTAACATACAATATAATTTAATATATTTTTATATAGTTTATTTTAAAACTCAATTATATATATATATTTTATTGTACACAGTATATATTTATATAAGTTATTTGTTTATATATTTAAAGTATTTATTCTTTTGCATAGTTTAACAAACCTATATTCGTTTACAAAAAAGTATTTATTTAACATGGTTCTATCATCCATGTTAAACAACTTAAGGCAACCGTGTTTTAAGTGCCCCAAAGTTGTTTGACAATGTTAATTTATCAATAACTATCATGAATATCTGTTATTCAATATGAAAAATAACATAATTCTTTTTAATTTGCTAAAGCAATAAAATACATGTAGCATTATTATTTAGATAACAAAAATTTGCTTTAAATAATTAAAAATAATCAAATCAAAAACAAATCAAGCAGAATACTTAAAGATAAAAACAAACATCAAACTAAATAAATATGTTACATTTAATTTTGTTAATTGACATTACGTTTGCATATTTAACTAAATAGATTAACGGTATTATTTATTTAGTTATTTAAATGAATATTAAATTATTTATTGGTTTACTAAAAATTTTAAACATGTTATTTAAACTAAGATTCTTAAAATTAATAAAAATATTAGTTTTTAATAATTAAGATTATATAAATGATAAAATTTGATAATCAATATACAGAATAATTGTCATTTGACACAATATATTAACGTTATTCATCGATAGACACTATAGTTTTGGCAAATACGAAAATAACAAAATAATAAGCACGCAAAATTATTTGATAATATAAAAATGTTCGTAACGTATCGTATTTAATGCGATTATTTACATGTTCAAATTAAGCCATTCTTGTAACAGCCAAATTGTGAACTGGCTTAGAATTAGCAGTCTCATTTCGGTGCGAATACGTATAAGTGACATGACCATTTTCCACCCGACACGTCGACACATCTCTGAACAGATGATCCTTAAACGGGTCGTACGGGTCGACGGGATTGGCGCGGAATTCATACTCGACGTCGTCGAGACCCGTCCGGTTCGTGTGTCGGTCGACAATTTTGATCTGGTTTAAATAAGCAAGTTGCCCTATGGTCGCGATTTTCTGGACGCTCGTGTATGGCCGCGCGAATTCGGTGAGTATTTCCGCGCCGTATAAGTCGATAAACGACCAGATATTGTACGGCTTAGAGAGTGTCGTTAAGTAGACGTTATTCTGTTCGTCGATTATTTCCGCGACAATCGGTCCCCATTCGCTTGAGTTTAACCTTGCTAAATCGATGTTAGTCAGCATTACTTGGCCCGGTACGACAAGGGGATGCGCGCGAAAGTTTGCCACTTTTGACAGTGCGCTACGAATTAAGCATGTGTCATTGTGAATGCGCTCGTAGTCGGCCTGCGGTGGGTCGAGCAGAGAGTTGTCCCACTCCTGTGCCATATAATAAGCGCTTCGATCGGGAAAGAGGTCGACATCGCACCCGACGTATGCAATAACGAGTGCCGATAACACAATTGGTTTAAACATTCTCTAAATTATTCTTTAGTAGACTGTATACTCATTTGAAAGTGAGTTTATGTTCAGATATTTTGATCTTTTTATACGATTTTTATATATTTCCTAATTCTTTAGAAACAACTGTTTGTGAAATAAACATAAGGTATAATAATGATAAAATGCTAAATTCAGTGGAAATCTAACTTGCCACTGATTGTATATGAGCAAAATGTTTTAAAAGAGTGTCGAGTTTATGCATATTTTAAAACTTAAATAAAACTATTAAATAAGGATAATATAACAATTTATACATTATATTCCACTTATAAATCTGAATTAAAATAAAATAAACTAAACTGTTCAAAACTTAACTACAGGTACTAATAAAATAAATGCCTATTCACGCGTCTAGCTTGTTTATTTTGTCCAACTCTCTGAAACAAATTAACCTATATGAAATTAGTTCTTACATTAACATAATAATTTTTAATTCTATTAAAAATAATCCAGCAAAAGTCGGATAAATGCATAATGTTAAAACCAAACCAGAGGCTTAGTATACTCGAGCAAAGACACAGATACTCTTCAAAAGGCATTATCAAATAGATTTCGTAAAATGTAGCAGGGTAGTTCGGTACTGGGGAAAATATTTGAAACATATTATAATCATAAAGAATAGATTTCTCATAACCAGGCTGATAAAATTCGTTTTCGCAAATTTCAGCTTTGCACATTTGCACACACTTGAGATCATTTGGCAGAAAATTAGACATGTTATTTTCGATGCAGGCGCTACTAATCTCATATGAAATATTCTTGCTAGAGTGTTCTCGTATAAAGTTTGCGATGCATTTTCGCACACATTCTTGCGCTGCGCTCAGCGAAACACATCGATTAGTATAGATGTATTTGACGCCCGTTTTATACCATCGCATTATCATGCTGGTTTTGTTAGTGAGCTTAATAATTTGCATGCTTAAATCATGATTGTAACACAATGACTGCCGCCGCGAATGCAATGCATATAAGAGATACTTATTGTTGAGACTATTCTCGTTATTAATGCGAAAATATATCTCTGAATCCCAAACGTATTGATCGTTAGATTCGTCATTCATTTGCATAAATATGAAATAACAAACTACTTCTTTTGCGATATATACAGTGTAATTTGCAATTTCAGTGCAATTTTTGACATGAGTTTTATTTTTTAAGTAGCATTCAAATGGTAACTTTATTCGTTTCAAAATAGGTGTTTGTATATCCATAGTACTATTGTTTAAAACATCCGAGAGTGTTCTATTTTTAAAAATTATACCTTGTTGTTTTAGTTGTAAAATGTCAATAAATTCAAATGTAAACAAATCGGGTTTATTAAAACACAATGTAATTCCAGGTAAAGTTAATTCCTCTTCCACTTTATACACCGTATTTGTTGTGGTTTTGTACGAAAAATACATTTTATTTATTTTGAATAATTGATAAACGCATCCAAACGAACAAATTATTTGAAAAATTGTTTTGTAAATGAATTTTAATTTCATTTTAAAAACACTTATATGAGTTACTATTTTTAAATATAATTGTTATTTATAATAATTTTATAGGACAATAGTAACAGTTTATATTAATAAAAATTATTAACAAACTAGTATAACATATTAATTGATTTATTGAAAATGCAATCAAAAAGAGTGAGCAAATATTTAAAATTGTTGTTTTTGTATGTACAAAGATTTAATAATTTCCGCTTAATAAATAATAGATAGCATAAAATTAGTTTTAAAACATTATGCAGATTAAATATTTATTGATTTATTTGTAAATTTCAATTTATAAAACTAATGTTAACATTATAATTTTTATAATTTAATTATATTAACATGTAAAATTAAAATTTGCAAGAATATAAGATTTATATTTTTACTTTATGCAAATAATATAAATTAATCATTAATTTTAAAGATTTTAATTAAACAGATTTAACTGTAGACATTATTTAATGGAATATTTTATCATAAACCAATTAATTATGACCCAACCAATTAAGCCATTAAGTAATACCATGCTAATTGACTCAGAATATGTTAATAAATATTAGATAGTCAATAGCAAATTATTACTAAATAATATTTAAAATACTTCATAAATGCGATTTTTATTTACTAGTGGTTATTATATTAAATCCAAATAAAAATCATTATAAGTAATGCAAACAAATATGTGTTTTCATACAATAATTCCGATAATAATAAGACAATTATTGCACTCATTATGAATGTAAAGAACAAAAACATTTCTCCCGTTTGACGCAAACCGATGTCCACTAAACCATAGGAATCCGATTCAGAGCTGAAATCTACAAATATTCTCATAAAACGGATAACTGTTTAACTATTTTGTGATAAATATCCGATTTATTCATTATTAATAATGTGTCGATTGTCAAATAAATTCATTATTAAATTAGATAGACAGTATCGAACAAACTAATCAGATAAAATCTAGTAAATAATACAAATATTTTATTAAATTACCTTAACATTTGCTTGCTTAATCTTGCTATGTTAGCAAGCATAAACAACGGCTATTGTATGAGTCGAGATACACTCGAGATATATAAAAAGCTTGTTTTATTTTATCTATCCTGATCAATTTTATAAAACGTCATATATTTTATAGCGCGTTTAACTACAATTTCGTTAATTAAACTAAAACAATATAATAAGCAAAATATTTTAATCTTTTAAGACTTGCATTTATGGTTAAAACTTCACCATGTAACTTATAATAAACTTTTCTTCACGCTTTACTAATACTATTATACAACTTAATGAATAATTCCAGACATAGTAAACAGGAAATAAATTTACTCCAAATTCTCTTTAAATTAAATCAATTTTTTATTGAATTGTTTGCCTCAGTTGTACGCACAAAAAAAGTTTTTTGATTTTGATACTTAACTGCTTAATTTGGAAATTGTTGAAAAAATGTACATTGCAAAAATGCTTTATTTTGATGAAAAGGCTAATTGATTTACAGTAATAAATACAATATTTAAGAATTAAATTTTGTTTTGTAAAATAATCAAATAAATATTATTAATGTTATTATAAATGATTTTATTAAAAAAAACACTTAATTCTAAATAAACATACTGTGTAATTCTAAATAAAATTATCGATTATTATCTTTATAACTTAATATAATAACAAAATAAATATTTGATTATTAGTCAGCAATAAATTTTAGTAAAACAAACTAATAATAATATCTAACAATATATTTTATAGTAAAATTATAGACAATAGCAGACAATAAAGTAGTGGTTTATAAATATTACATTTTACAATATTAAAAACAAATATTTGAATTTACATTTAATATTTGCAATAAAGCCGTTATAATAATATATTTATTGGTTTTAACATTACGCTTTTAGTTTATATTATAAAATAAAGTACAAGTTTTATTATAATTTTATTTTGAAAAATATTACGAATATTTTATCATACAATAACATTTCAAAATATATGATATAATTTTATTTAATGGCTTCAATCGATGTAACCAAATGTTTGCCCGAAAACCTATGCATCAAATCAGTGAACAATCATTTGTCGGAAATTGGGTTATGTCTGACGACTAACGAACTAAACGACGATTTAGTGCCGAAGCGATCGATACTAAACAAACCGATTCTCGTTTTTATAACAATTTTTATTCAATGTATAAAAAATTTTATTTTATTAACTTTAGATGATAATAGTTATTTAATTATAATTTTGGGTGACTTTGCAAATATTTATCAAGCAAAATTCACTTTTAACATAATATTAAATTTATTACAATTAACTTGTTTAAGCATTCAAATAATATATTATTATAACTCTCGGAATGGCATTAAACCGACATTTCTCGCAGTGTTTGAAGTGATGGCGGGTTTGCGTCGACCCATCGATTGCGGTCTCTATGACGAGAAACTAATTTATATTATATTGAAAAAGACTCGAATATTATGCAAAATTATAAATTTTAACTGCAATTATATATTTCCATTTATTACTATAGTAGTAATTATATCAACATACTTCTTGGTTCATAATTTGCTAGAATTGTGCACGTTTGGTTTTGTCAACTATTTAGCAATCCAGTATATGTCATATTATTTATACAAAATATTATTTTATAATATATTTTATTTCTATATTATTTGTTTATACTTAAAATTAAAGCTAATAACATTAAATAAACATGTTGTAACCAAACGGTTTAAATATAGACAAATCTTTAAACAGAATATTTTAAAATCAATTCTATCATTTGAATCAATTTATTCCGAAATCTTTGAATACAACACAACGTTTTGGTCAAAGATTTTGTTTATATTTTGGTTTAATTTCGGAGGCATTTGTATATTTACACTAATTGCTATTTTATACAAATCTATGCCTTTAATAATCAAATTATTTTTATTTTATGCATGGCTATTTTTTATATTAATCTTCTTATTAGTCATATTCACGGCTTCATCAGTTAATGCCGAAACGATTAACACGTATAAACCATTTAACCAAATATATGTTAAATTAGCAAAACGGGTTAAATACAAAAATATATCAACTAAACTCCTGGTAAATATTTTTAAAAATTAATTATATAAATGTTTTAAGACAATATAATGTCTAATTTCACAGGTAACATTATTTATTGAACGCATAAATCGTGAAAAAATTGGATATTCTTGTTGGAGTCTTTTTGTTATTAACTATTTTAAAAGCTACCAGGTATACTAATATAATTTATTTTTATAAAATAAAAAAGTAACATACTAATAATATTTTTATTTTATTTGTTTATATACAGATAATTGCTTATCTATTACTTTTATTTTGTAAAATTTTAAAACGTGTACACTTGCAACTTTAATTGTTTTAAATATATTAGTTTATTTTTAAAAATTATCTAGACTTTCATATAGCCATTAGCCATTAAAATATATTATATAGTAAATAAATACATTAAAAATAATTAATTAATCTATTATTTATTTATGTAATTTTACTACTATACTATAAATATAGTCAACAATTCTATCATTTACTTTAAATGTTGCCGGGTATTTTAATGTATTTTACTGTTAAGGCAAATACTGTAAAGCATATATAATTTCACCTCTCGCCCCTATTAAGTTTTAACTTTTTATATACAGTAATTATTTAACATTTATTGCTATATCATATATTTTATTTCTATATTATTTGTTTATATTTAAAACTAAAACTTTAAAAATTAAACATGTATGTTTTGAATAAAATGTTTAAACATAAAATATTTAATAATATTTCAAAAATTATTCAACTACTTGAAGTAATTTATACTGAAATCAATGAATACAATGCAACATTTTGGGCAAAGATTTTGTTTATATTTTGGTTTAACTTCGGATCTATTGTGTATTCCTATTAATAATTATTTTATACAAATTAATGCCAATTGTTATGAGAATTATATGCATTTATGCATTTCTAATTTATCTGACAATCTTCTTATTAGTGATATTCACGGCGTCGTCAGTCAATATCGAAGCGATTAAATCGTATAAACTCTTTAACCAGTTATATATTAGTTTAGCATGCATGTCAAGAAAAACAAAATTGGAAAGATGTTTAGCAAGAAAAATTTAGGTAAAAGTTGATATAACGATACTTAGTTAAATAGTTTATAAAATATCTAATAGAATGAATAAAAATAATAATTAGGTCTATATATTGATTTAGCGCTTATCATAAAAGTGTTTTGTAACTTTTGTTCATAATTAAATTTACATGCTAAAACATTTTACTATTTAATTGTTTTGATGTAACAAATGAGCTTAATTGTATTTACAAATAATAAAATGTACAATATTTATTTTAAAAATTAAATAAATATTACTACACCGAAACCAAATAGGATTTTCGTGTTGGAATCTATTTGTCATTAATTATTTCAAATGTTACCAAGTAATAAACGTTTGATAAATATACAAATATTATTTTTACAAATTATATTAATACAAATTCTGTTATTTTTAAACAGATAATCGCATATTTATCATTATGTTTTTGCAAAGTCTTAAAACGTGGACTACATGTCTAGTTTATATATTTAAACTATAACTTTATAATTTGCGCTTTGTAATAATGATAGTTTTAAAAAATTACATAGAATAATATTGTAAGTAATATTGAGTAAAAAAATATTAAATAATTATTTTAATCAAACAAATATACAAAATTAATTTATAAAATTTACATTGTTGTAAGTATTTTAGAAATTTGTAATTATGCATATTTATTATTTAAAATTAAAACTTACAATTGTTACAATCGTTATATAATTCGTACCTATTCAGCTATTATTACACTGGTACTTTTACACCTTGTATAATATATGCCTATCTCTATCTAAATTAGTTTAATAATAATTATTCATGGTAATTACTCGTTTGACAAAGAATCAAAAATTATTTATTGTTTAAGTTTATATAATAAATACGTTTTATATGGATTACTGCCATGTATTGCTCGAATCTGATTCGCTGATCAATTCGAATGCAGTGTCACGTGATTTGGAATAAAATCAAAACAATTCATAGATTTTTGTTTCAATTGTTTTCACATTTCTATTCAATTCTAACCATTAATTGTGTTTCTAATCACTTAAATATGAATTCAAACAATGATTTTATCGAACGATTGACTCAAAGAACGAATAAATTATCGGAAGTTTTGAATCGAATGAATAATTTATACGATTTGTGCGAAAAAGTGTCCGAATTATCGGTAAATGATTTCGAATGCGATTTGAGTTCTAATGAATTGATTGCGAGTTTTGACACAAATTTGTGTCGAATTTCTGCCAAAACTCGTGAATCGAATGCAAACGACAAACGAGTCGTTCGTCGAGTGAATGAAAACCGAAACGAATTGATCTGCGATTCGAGTGATTGCGGAAAGCGATTCAAAACTAAACAAAACCTAAATCGACACAAAATGGGCGTTCATTCGAATCGACGCGACTATGAGTGCAGTGAATGTGCGAAGAGATTCCAATTTCAATGTCAGCTAAGAGTTCATCGATTGACTCATTCGGCGAACAAGCCGTTGGAATGCAATGAAAGCGATTGTAAGCAACGGTTCGTTCGTTTGTTTGATCTGAACCGACACATACGGAGACGACATCGAAACGAACGGCCATTCGGTTGCGATTACGGCGAATGCGATAAACGATTTGAGACGAAATGCGAACTCACTTCACATCGAAGTACTGTTCACTCGAATCGACGCGACTATCGCTGCGATCGTAACGACTGCGCAAAGCGATTCAAAACCAATTCGAGTCTCAATCGACACAACAAACGCATTCACTCCGTAGTCAAAGCCTATGCTTGTGATCATACGGATTGCGATAAACGCTTTGCGAAGAAATCAGATCTCAATCAACACATAAAAGCGATTCATTTGTTCGAATGCGGCGACTGTTCGATGCGATTCGGCACTCAATCGAAGCTAAAGAGTCATCGAATCACTCACTCCGGTGTCGAAGCATTCGAATGCAACGAATGTGCGAAACGATTCGCTCAGAAATACAAAATGTCTGCACACATACGCAGATGTCATCGAAACGATCGGCCGTTTAGTTGCGATTACAGCGAATGCGATAAACGCTTTAAAGAGAAATCCGATTTGACTGCACATCAGAATACTGTTCACTCGAATCGACGCGACTTTAGCTGCGATTATAATGAGTGCCGAAAGCGATTCAAAGCGAGACCAAATATGGAACGACACAAACGCACGCATTCGACAGTCAAGCCATTCGTTTGCAATCATTCGGATTGCGATAAACGCTTTCATTGCAAACAGGACTTAAGCGAACACTTGAGGCGACATTTGAAGCAAAAGCACTTCGAATGCACTGATTGTCCGAAACGATTCGTCACTAATCGTGAGCTAAGACTGCATTCGAGTACTCATTCCGGAGTTAAACCATTCGAATGTAATCAAACCGATTGTAATAAAAGCTTTGCTTTGAAGTGTCTCTTAACGCAACACATCCGCAGATGTCATCCGAATGAGAGAGCAGTCAATGCATAGGTTTGTAATCGATTCGATCGGATGTGAAATGAGATTCACTATTAGTACTCGAATTGTATTTCAGATTCAAAAACAGATTTTCGTTTCAATCAGTGACTGAAATGCGAATACGGATTGAATTGAAGTAAACGTTTGGTTTCGAGTCTTCCATCCGAACCGACGTTTGCGTGCATTCACTGCAGACATCGGTTTGAATGCGAATCACATCTCATCTCAAAAACATTCATTGATTATAATTAAAAATATTCGATGTTTTTATTAATTATTCTTGCTAATGCGCCTTAATTTGATATTTAATTTCGAATTTTATTATTAAACTATTTCTGATTAAACTGATAAAAATAAATTTCAAACTGTTCTAAAATTCTTTTACGTATGCACTCAGAATAAAATTTTACATGTTAATAAATACGTTTTATATGTATTACTGCAATGAATTGCTTGAATATGATTCGCCGATCGCTTCGAATGCATTGACACGTGATTTGAGATAAAATCAAAACAATTCATAGATTTTTGTTTCAATTGTTTTCACATTTCTATTCAATTCTAACTCTTATTTGTGTTTTCAATCACTAAATATGAATTCAAACAATGATTTTATCGATAGATTGACTCAAAGAACGGATAAATTATCGGAAGTTTTGAATCGAATGAATAATTTGTACGATTTGTGCGAAAAAGTGTCCGAATTATCGGTAAATGATTTCGAATGCGATTTGAGTTCTAATGAATTGATTGCGAGTTTTGACACAAATTTGTGTCGAATTTCTGCCAAAACTCGTGAATCGAATGCAAACGACAAACGAGTCGTTCGTCGAGTGAATCGAAACGCAAACCAATCGACGAGTGATTCGACTGACTGTCGAAAACAAGCACTAAATCAGCGAAACCACGATTGCGATGAATGTGTGAAGAGTTTCAGTTCGCGAAGCAATTTGTTGCGACACAAACGCATTCACTCCGGCGTTAAGCCATTCGTTTGCAATCATTTGGATTGCGATAAATGTTTTAAAACGAAATACGATTTGAGTGATCACTTGAGACGACATTCACTACAAAATCCATTTGAATGCATCGATTGTCGGAAGCAATTCGTCTCTAATTGGAAACTAAAAGCGCATTCCAGTACTCATTCCGGAGTCAAGCCATTCGAATGCAAACTAATAGATTGTAAGCAACGGTTTACACTGAAAAGCCATTTGTCGGCACACATACGCAGATGTCATCTAAAGGAACGGACGTTTATTTGCGATCAGAATGGATGCGATAGACGGTTTGCGACGAAATGCGAGTTGACGTCACATCGGACGCACATTCACTCGAATCGACGCGACTTTCAATGCGATCGTCGCGACTGCGGAAAGCGATTCAAAACCAAAGCCACAGTCAGACAACACAAACGCATTCACTCGGCAGTCAAGCCATTCGTTTGCAATCATTCGGATTGCGATAAACGCTTTCATACGAAACACCGATTGTCTGAACACTCGAAACGACATTCACAGCGAAAAGACTTCGAATGCAGTGATTGTCGGAAGAGATTCGTCACTAAAAGAGATCTAACGAGTCATCGATTGACTCATTCCGGAGTCAAGGCATTCGTTTGCAATCGAACCGATTGTAATAAAAGCTATGCTTTGAAGTGTCGCTTAACTAAACACATCCGGAGCTGTCATTCCGAATGAGAGAGCAGTCAATGCATAGGTATGTAATCGATTCGATCGGATGTGAAATGAGATTTACGTCTAATACTCGAAATTGATTTCAGATTCAAAATAGATTTTCGTTACAATTATTGACTGAAATGCGAATACGGATTGAATTGAACGCAAAGTTTGGTTTCGAGTCTTCCATCCGAACCGACGTTTGCGTGCAATCACTGCAGACATCGGTTTGAATGCGATTCACATCTCATCTCTAAAACATTCATTGATTATAAGATAATAATTGATTAAAATATTCGATGTTTTCATTAAACATTCATGCTAATACGCCTTAATTTGATATTAAATTTCGATTTTCTAATTATATCGTATAATTATTTTTAATTCAATTAATCAATAAATAAATTAACATGTTTGAGCACATTTCAAAATTGTTGTATGTAAATACTCCAAGTAAAATTTTGCAAGTTATCTATTATAAATACTGTAATTAATTAATAGAAAGTAAAGTTGTAAATTAGTTAAAATATCAAAAAACCTTATTTATTATTTTATTAAAATGTTTTCAATAAATATACAGTAAAAATATTTTAAAGAATTGCGCAATATATAGATTATCTACTTAAATATATTAAATATAACGTTGACAAGTATATATTTGCAAAAAACATTTAAAAATTAATTAATTTTTCTAATGATTAATTTTTAGTGCGTTAATCGCGAGTGGCATTAAAATGAGCATGCCATTCAGAATAAGTAACATTATGACCGCGAACTTTAAACACCCAACTATCTTGGTAGAGTTGAGACTTTTCACTGTCGAACGGGTCGATGGGATTGGCGGTGAACCCATAGGAGACTTTGTCGAGAGTAGTCGCGAACAGCTCATCATTAGCAAGTATAATTTGATTTAAATAACCAAGCTGCTGTACGCATCGAACAGATGTAAACGAATAATTAGACTTGGCAAATCTGTCAGTTAGGTCAGCGCCGAATGCCAATACAAACTGCTCTGTATTGTACGGCTTCGGTAATGTAGCAAGGTAGTTGTTCTCGTCAATCACATCGACGCCGATCGGTCCGTACTGGCTCGCGTTTAATCTTGCTAAATCTATGTTGCTGAGTAAAACTTGTCCAGGTACACAAAAGGGATGCGCGCGAAAGTTAGCCACTGTTGGCAGTACGCGACGAATTAAGCATGATTCGTTGTGAACCCTATTGTAGACGTCTATCGGTGGGTCGAGTAGAGAGTTAGTCCATCGCTGCGCCAAATAATAGGCGTCTTTGTCCGGGAAGTGGTCGCTATTGCACCCGACGTAGGCCAACGCCAGTGCCGACAACAGAATTGTTTTAAACATTTTATTCATGAATTTGAGATGTAACAAAGAATTAGACTTGTTTTAAAATTAAATGATTTTTCAAAATAATTTGTTGTATTTATATGATTTTAGTATCCAATTTCACAATTGATATGAAATGAGTTTTTTTATATTGTGAATTAGCATGTGTTATTGAGATTTAATCTTGAATCAATAGTGAATTTATACTGATAATAGTTTAATTACTGGAATTGCTTAGTTTTTTATGTTTGCTAACATTTAAAATAATTTTATTAGAATAATTAATAATTACATTGCAAATATTTATACTAATTATGTTTTAAACTATCATATATTAGTAAAATAAAATAAATTAGAATAATTTACTACTCATAAAATGTTAAATTTTTGGATACGTTGCACAAAGTGTTAGAAACGTTAATCTTGTAAAATTTACACCTGCTACATTTAGTAGAAACTACTCTTACTTGATTTTTAAAGCAATTATCTAGATGCTAGATTCTAGCATAAAATGTTAACTTCTTAGTTTGCTTAAATTCAAGTTAAATAATTAGGGTTGTAAATTTCAGTAAAATTTATTTTTGAGTGAAAGTTTCACTGAAAGTTTCACTGAAAGATTGAAACTTTCACTTTGCATAGTATAATATA
>JAQIXC010001641.1:0-13782 GCA_034697605.1 Metabelba pulverosa
ATATTTGTCAATACGTATAGCGTTTGACGATTCGTCTGATATGTGATTAGGAATTGCATCGCAACTAAAGCCGACGCCAACATAACGATCGCAGAGCTAACCAGATCCCCACTTCCGAACAAATAGGTGGCGTTGCACATGTAGTCCCGAACCGATTGGTGCGGTATTAGTGTTGATAATCCAAATCGCAATACTGTCAACGCGTTAGCCAACTGTCCGATACTAACCAATAGTTTTCGCCACAAATTCCTATTCGATTCGTTCAGGTAGTCATCGATGTTTTCAAATTGTAAGAAATCTGTTCTCCGAATAAAACTATCAACATGCTTAATTGCATCTACTATGCGCTCATCTCCCGTTTTTAATAGCCAACGTTTAAAACGCAGTTTCAATTGAGCTAATTTTAATATCTTTACTGGTACCATGTTTGTTTCCATTTCTATATTTTTAAATTAATATAAAAATATTATAATATACAATATAATAATACCTATTATCTATTATGATAATTTCAAAATTCTCGCTTGTTAAAAAAACTAAGTAATTATTTAATCAAGGATGAGTTATTAAAATAGAAATAATAAACACTAATTTTAACTATCTGTAATTTTTTTATATTAATCTATATTTGATAGATATAATAAATTTAAATTAAAATTGCAAATATGAGTAAATTATAAAATAATATTACAAACAATTATTTTAAAAATGTTGTTTTTCAATACAATTATCACTTTTTAAATTAATGTGTATAGGCGATATATTTGTTGTTTGTGAATATTAATTTACCTATATTCATTAATAAAATTAACCAAGATATTAAAATGAATTCTATTATTTTGTGTTAGTAGTGTTAGCAAACTGTAATAAGATAAATGAAATATATTAATATTTAATTATAAATTACTAAACTTATTTTGTTTAGATTTTATTATTTACTACATTGTTTATTATATATTATTGCATATTATAAGTTATAAAATATAATACTCTGTTTTTAAAATTAATTACTTTGCAAATAAACAAATATAATTTATTTCTCAATAGAATTTAACATAAGATAAACTTTTTAATAGTAAATTCTAGTTTTACTTATATTCTAAAATCTAATTATAGTTGAATATTGCTTAAAGTTTTGATTTTTTTCTTTTAACTAACATGCAAAAATATAATTTATTGATATCAAAATATTAAGTTAATATTAATCTGTATTTCAAACAATAATAAGTTTTCTTAAATTTAAAAACTTGGATATGTTTTTTGCGTGTCATGATCTGATTTGATATATTGCTAAAGTTTTTAGAACTGTATAATTTCAAAATATTCTTAGCAAAAAAAAAACAGAATTCTACAGATATATTAAAAACTAAAAATACCAAGCAAAAATAGCTTTTTTTATATAAAAATTATTATGAAATTTTATTACAATAAAACGGATCTTTACTGAATTAAATTGAATTTAATTATTTTGATACCCGCTTTTCATCCAATCTAAGGTTATATACTGTACACTATTTCCAGTAAATAGCGCGGTCTCTAAAACCGCATTTTCTCGGGAACGGGTTGGCCGATTTTGACCAACTTTATTCTAATTTGTTCAGAATACACCCACGCAACTTATAATCAGATCAATTTTGAGTATGTTAAAATTAAAATAATTAAAAAATAGTTATTTCCATAGAACATAATGGGCAAATATTAAATTGTTTTTGTATTTGTAAAAAACTAATAATATTCCTAAATATTTTAAAGTCAAATCAACAATAATTTAAGCTTTAAAACAATGTGAGCAATTTTTAAACATTAAAATAACAAGATTGAAAAATTATCAGTTAAAATTTTTGCATTTTTAATATGCAAAATACGTTATGTATAAGATAATTTTTACATTTGTTAACATACTAAAAATTGCTCTGTTCATTAGTTGCGTGGATAAGTTCTAAACAAATTGAATTAAAGTTTGTCAAAATAGGCCAACCCGTTCCCGAGAAAATGCGGTTTTAGAGCCCGCGCCATTATTTTAGAAATAGTATACTGTATGATTACCAGTGGCAAGAATTTATGTTTTTAAAACAAACATAAACAAAATCGGCAATATAGTTTTTAAAAATATTAAGGGTTTAGACATCGATTTATATTTGCATTGTACTGTATATTATAATACTTACACTCTGTTTATAAAATTAATTTAATTTTAAATAAACAATTATGAATATTTAGACTTAATACAACTTAACATAAGATGGACTTTTTAATAGAAAATTCGTGTTTTACTTATATCAAGAATATTTTAGAATTGTAATATAGTTGTATATTGCTTTGATTCTAGATAAATGTCAATATTTTTCTTGCTAACATGCTAAAATATAATTTACTAAAATCAATATAGTAATATTATTTCAAATAATATTAAGTTTTTTAGAACTTAAAAGCTTTTGATATATTTTATGCGTGTCATAATCTTATTCGACCTATTACAAAATTTTTAAAACTTTATATTTTAAATATATTCTTTGTAAATTTATTCTACGAATAAAACAAAATTCTACATGTATACTAAAAACTAGAAATGCTAACAGGGTACTCCTCGATACGTCGTGTAATCACAAATCGTCTATAAATGCTATAGAAATCAGTGATATATGCACTCACTTTGAGGTTCGGTAAAAATTATCGGCATATGAGTGGTCGCGCGGCCGTAATTAGCGGTTAATGTCTATGCATTGAATATTAATGCTATAAAAGTGAATGCTAACTCTAAGCATACATAGCGTTTGCTTAAAATAATGCACACCTTAGAGAGTAATAATTAAATTGCGTTACAAAATTAATTTATATTTTATAACTAAAACATATTATCCTGCACAAATTATTTTGTACCGCATTTGTTCATACTAGCTTTATGTCATCTATTGAATGCCATACAAAGTCATTTCGAATGCTGGGGTTACTAAGTAGTAGAGAACAAATGTCGTGTAACGGAACAGTTGGTTACACTCGCGGGTCAGCCGTTCGACGTACGTGTGTTCGGCAAACGCGCGGATCAGTAGCTACATGTGCAAAGTGAACATAACCTTTGCCTTTGCTATGCTGTCGTAAAGTCTATGCATTGGTTTGCTATTCATTGCATTGCTTTTAGAGAGCAGTACAACGAAACGCTTCTAGAGCAACAGGATCAATTTTGCAATAGCCATAGCTTTAATTTGATACTAAATTTAACTGAATCGGCCAGACACACTTAAGTTAGTTAACGAGTTAGGTTATGTACAAACATATCTAACTAAGTATTGTAGTTATTTATACCATATAACTTAAACGGCAAATATTAATTTAAGAAGTTATTTTATATAGAGTATTCATGAGAAGCTATGGCATACTATGTGTTAAGTCAGTGAATGAATTCAAACAATGCGTTCACACATTTGCTAATACTATTCGCCAATAATTAATTCGCTAATCATTAGCAAAATATTCAACATTTAGCGCATTTTATTTAAATTTATATCCATACATGATTCTTACCAGGATTTAACCTAGAGTCTATTGATTAATTTAAAAGAAATTCATAATAAGCATGTAATTCGATGCGCAGAAGTAGAGGTATTCGGCGAACTGGAGATTATTCATCGCAAACCAATCCAAGCAATAGAAAGCGATGTCTCGTTCGGAGAGCTTCGACACGAACTCCGAGATTCTCAAGCGATAGGCGACGGGAATGCGAATGCGTTGAGCAGTCAGTGAGAAGAGCTGTGAATACGGCTTATGTGCGGCCGTCGACACCCAAGTGCTCATCGCATTTACGGAGAATATGGCGGTAAAGCACATAACGAAGAATATGGCCAGTATGTATCGGCCGGCGGGAGTGGTGTCGGGTTTCTGAGTGACATACAAAGTAAGTTCAAATGCTGGGGTCACTACGTAGTAGAGAACGAATGTCGTGTAACGGAACGTATGGTTACACTCGCGGGTCAGCCGTTCGACGTACGTGTGTTCGGCAAACGCGCGGATCAGTAGCCGTACGTTCGCGCGCCTACGACACAACGCGATATTATGGTCGACTTCGCGGAACTTTAGGCTCAGGTATAGCGCCCAGAAGTAGGCGATGAATACGCCGATCCATAGAATGGCAAACATTTGCCGCACAATCAGTAAAGTTATGACATTCCAGAAGACAAGTGCCGTCAGCGAGACGTCGGCGCTCGGATCGCAATACATGAGACCCGTGTATGTGATATGTACGGCCATTGTGAATACTACGAGTGCGCTGTAGAGCGGGTAGATTAAGCGACTGAACGCCTCCACTCGAAGTCCGAATTTTTGCCGATTTTTCCAATTCAGCGGAAATCTCATTGATTTGTCTCTGATTTTAGCCATATTTGTCAATACGTATAGCGTTTGACTATTCGCCTGATATGTGATTAGAAATTGGTCCACAACTACAGCCGTGGCTACGAAACCAAGCGCCGAACTTATCAGATCCGCACTTCCGAATAAGTAGTAAAAGTTGCACAGATAGTCCCGAACCGATTGGCGCGGTATTAGTGTTGATACTCCAAATCGCAATACTGTCAACACATTAGCCAACTGTGCGATCATTACATATACTTTTCGCCAGAATTTACGTTTCAATCCGTTCAGGTAGTCGTCGATGTTTTTAAATTGAAAGAAATCTGTTTTCCGAATACAATTATCAGCATGCTCAATTGCGTCTACTATGCGCTCATCTCCCGTTTTTAGTAGCCAACGTTTAAAACGCAGTTTCAATTGAGCTAATCTTGATATCTTTACTGGTACCATGTTTGTATCCATTTCTATATTATTATATTAATAAAAAGTTATTTTAATAAATACTATATTGGGCTTATCAAGTCATTTATATTAATTTCAAAAATACATTAATAATTACTTGTTTGGCCAAGAGTGATTTACTAAAAACTATATAGAAAAAACTTACTAATTGCAACTATTTATAAGTTTATTAATATTAAACAACAGAATACTTTTAAACTTTAATTTTACATAACTTATTTAATGAATTCAATTTAAAATTGCGAAAATGAGTAAACCATACTATAGTGTTGAAAATAATTTAGATAATTTTACTGGTGCTAAATTTGTTTCCATTTCTATATTTTAAAATTATTTTAATATGCAATATAATATTACCTATTATCTTTTATATTAATTTAAAAATTCTTGCTTGTTAAAAAAACTAACAATAGTTGCTAGTAGTTATTTGATCAAGGATGAGTTATTAAAATCGAAATTAAAAACACTAATTTTTACTATCTATAATTTTTTTTATAATATTAATCTATATTTGATATACGTTGTATTTTATAAATTGCAAATATGAATAAATTATAGAATAATATTACAGATAATTATTTTAAAAATTTTGTTTTTCAATACAAATATCATTTTTTAAATTGTGTTGAATTAATTACCTAATATACTACTGTAGTAATTATAGAATACAGTAGACGCAAAGTCATAAGTAATGTTACACAGCAATTTCTATTAAATTAATGTGTATAGGCGATTTATATGTTGTTTGTGAATGTTAGTTTACCTATATTCATTAATAAAAACAACCAAGATATAAAAATAAATTTTATTATTTTGTGTTAGTAGTGTTAGCAAACGGTATAAAATAATTGGAATATATAGATATTTATTTATAAATTACTAATCTTATTTTTTAGATTTTATTGTTTAGTGCATTGTTAATTACATATTATTGCATATTATAAGTTATACCATATAATACTTACACCCTGTTTGTAAAATTAATTTTATTGCAAATAAACAAATATAATTTATTTCTTAGTAGAATTTAACATAAGATGTAATTTTTAACAATAAAATCTAACTTTACATATATTTTAAGATCTAATTATAGTTGAATATTGTTTGTAGTTTTGATTTTTTTTTTCTTCTAGCTAACATGCAAAAATCTAATTTATTGATTTCAAAATATTAATATTAATCTGTATTTCAAACCATAATAAGTTTTCTTAAATTTAAAAACTTTGGATATATTTTTGCGTGTTATTATTTGATTTGATATATTGCTAAAGTTTTTAGAACTTTATAATTTTAAAATATTCTTAACAAATTACAAAATTCTACAGGTATATTAAAAATTAAAAATGCCATGCAAAAATAGCTTTTTTATATAAAAATCATTATGCAATTTTATTACAACAAAATTGACCTTTACTGAATTAAATTGAATTTATTTATATTGAAAGCCGCTTTTCATTTGATTTATATACTGTATGATAGTCAGTGACAAGAATTTATATGTTTTCAAACAAATTCAAGAAAAATTGGCAATATAGTTTTTAAAAATATTAAGGGTTTAGACGTTGATTCATATTTGCATCGTACTGTATATTATAATACTTACACTCTGTTTATAAAATTAATTTAATTTTAAATAAACAATTTTGAATAATGATACTTAATAGAATTTAACATAAGACGGACATTTTAATAAAAAAATTTGTGTTTTACTTATATCGAGAATATTTCAGAATCGTATTATAGTTGTATATTGCTTTGATTTTTAATAAATATTATCAATTTTTTTCTTGCTAACATGCTAAAATATAATTTATTAAAATCAATATAGTAATATTCTTTCAAATAAAATCAAGTTTTAACATTTAAAAACTTTTGATATATTTTATGCGTGTTATAATCTTATTCGATCTATTACGAAAGTTTTTTTTATAAAACTTATATTTTAAAAATATTCTTTGCGAATTCTTGGAATAAAACAAACAATTCTACATGTATATTAAAAACTAGAAATTCTAACAGGTACACCTCGATACGTCGTGTAATCACAAAATCGTCTTTAAATGCTATAGAAATCAATGATATATGCATTCACTATGAGGTTCTGTAGAAATAACGTCATATGGACACTCACGCGGCCGTAATTATCGGTAAAGTTCGGCGTTAGCTATGCTGTCTATGCGTTCAATATTAGTGCTAATGTACGCAATGAATGCTAAATCTAGGCATATATAGCGTTTGCTTAAAACAAAGGATTCCAAATGGCCACTTTTGATTTAATCTTTAACATTATTTTTGGACAATTTATGAATTGTTTATAAAATTGACTACTCATCTCGCTCAATTCTACATTAATAACACATCCAATTTTATTGTAAATTTTAGCTAGAGGGAAGCTGTGGCTTAAAACAATGCACTGCTTAGAGAGTAATAAGTTAATTAATAACGAAATTACCACCGAAAATATAGCAGATGAAGGTCAACTTCAAATGTAAATTTCTTATAAGTAATGACAACATTTCTGTCATAATCGCGTATTTAAATTTAATAAGTACAAATTAGAATTAAAATTAAACTAGCATTTATTTTTATTTGCCCATAATAACTTTCTAAATGACACGTTTATTATAGACGCATACTCATTTCTTCGTAAGATTATTGATGGCGTCAAATATCGCGACGGACATCGATTGGCGTTTTTTCGCTTCGCGCGCGACGTCGCCGAAACTGCACTTCGAGTTCGCCGTTTGTTTCGTATCCGTCGCCACGATTTTGATTGTCGTCTCAGCGAATGTCAGGTATTTGCGAATCGTGTCGCGCACTTCGGTTTTGTCCGAATACAGGCTAATCGTTTGATCTATGTACAGTCGCAGGTAGCTGCGGAAATTATTTATTAAATTATCATACTATTCTATATCTGTTAATTGTGTTTGATGTTATTTCATAATTATTAGCATATTATATGTTTTACTATATTATACTACAATAATAGATACTTTTAATATAATGTTCACATTAACTATTGTATTTTTGAATAAATAAATATAACTGACTAGATAAAT
Organism: Metabelba pulverosa; assembly: GCA_034697605.1. Classification (NCBI taxonomy): domain Eukaryota; kingdom Metazoa; phylum Arthropoda; class Arachnida; order Sarcoptiformes; family Damaeidae; genus Metabelba; species Metabelba pulverosa. Next base: position 7,869 of record JAQIXC010001641.1, read on the forward strand.
TATAAGTTTTTAAAATTATATTATATATGTTATGTATTTGCATATTTCCTAGGGGGTCAGAGGTGAAATTATATATAACTTTTCTTTGTTAACAATCAAAGGTATTAAAAAACATTTCAAAATTAGCAGTACTACCAAAGTAAGATTGATATGGTGCTTTTTGTTTTCGGTTGACTGGCAGCGGCTAACACGTCCATTAATTTATCGCGTATTTTGGCGCAACTGTCGACTTTGGCCTCGATATCGCGAACGAGCGAACGCGACGGACCGCTCAACATTTGCGCGCATAACGTCCGATACGAGTCGGCCGCCGCTTTGCTTTCGGCGACTTTCATGACGAGTGCGTTCGTGCCGTACATTTTGCCGACAACTTGCTGGAATGATTTTAGCCTGGTAATTTAAAATCAACATCCGTCATATTTGCAGATTTGTTGTCGTGATTACAGTATGCAAATGTAACTTTAGGCCACACCTTTTCTCAGGCTAATGTGTACCAGAATTTTTAGCGTAGATAGGCTGAGAAAAGGTGTGGTTTAAAGTTTGATCTACGTAGTATGGTCAGGATAATGATTTATAATAACATTATTAATTAAGAATGAAAATATTTTCAAAATTAATTTTAAATTTCATCAAATTATAATAACTTATTAAAATGTACATTTTTGGCTGTTGATAATCATCGCATGTTTGTTTATAAACATCGCTGCGTTTACTCAATAAGCGATTTTTATCGCCGATGTTGATTAACCATGCCATTAGGTTATCCATGTCATTTTCGTTCGACACCGACGATCCACATAATATGTTGCTTAATAGAGCAAACACTAAAAACAAAATTTGATAAATTATTTTAATTTTAATAGATCATTTTAAACACAAACTTACCTAAAGTGCACTTAATGATTAACATCTATTGTATATTAACTGCATATTAATAAATAATTATTAAAATTTAATATATAATTACAAATAATATTTTTATAAAACTAATGTAAATGCTATTTTAAATAGTAATAGATACATGTAGAGAAATGTATATTAGCAAAATGGTGTTATTCTGCTGATTACGTGGCACTTCTATACACTGATTTCTAAATACAGTATATAATATAGAATATCATTTATAGCTTTGAAGGTCGCTATTATCAAAACATTGTATTTTCATCATCTAATAGCTGAATCATAACTGTTTAAAACGTGTCATTTAATATTGTCTAAATATATAAACGTACTATTTGTAAGAAGAGTCAAACGCTGTGCTTTAATAATATAGGCCACCAGTGGCCTAGGTTTCTATCCTATGGTATATAATAATTACAAAAACATAACTAAATCATTAAGTATACTGTATAATAAATATATTCTTTTTACAAAGAGATATTAATAATTTTAACAATTTCCATGATAAAATGATACAATTAATTGTTACTCTTATAATCATTGCGTTGATTGCATTCGTAATTAATGTTCGAATCAAACGAATGTCCGCATTGTCCCGAAACGGCATTCCCGGACCGAAACCGCATCTCATTTACGGAAATCTTTTCGAATACACAATCAAAACGTCGGTTTCAACGCACAAGATGTGGATCGGAATGTACGGCAAAATAATGGGCTATTACTTCGGCGCCCGACCGGTCGTACTCGTGGCCGACCCGAATCTGGCCAAACAGATTCAGATTAAAGACTTTCATAATTTCGCCGACCGAATAGCACTGCCGGGCCGTCACGGCCCGAATGCCGACCCAATGATGACTCAATCGATGCTCTGGCAAAGAGGCCGGCGCTGGAAGAGAGTGCGATCCGCACTGACGCCCACTTTCAGTACATTCAAACTCAAGACTATGACTCCGATTATCGACGACTCAGTCAATCAGTTCATCGCAAACGTCGACAAACAGTCGAAAAGCGGTAATGAGTTCGACATCTATGCGCTATTCCAGTGCCTGACCTCCGATGTGATCGGACGGACAGCGTTCGGCATTCAGACTAATGTTCGAAACGTAGTGAACAATAAGTTTATTACAGCCGCGAGAGAGCTATTAAATATGGATTTTTATAATTGGATTATTTTTCTCGTTATTTGTCTGCCGGCGTCGGACTACCTGTTCTACCCCTACCGGCGCCTAAAACAGATAATCAAAGAACAAATCGGTCTTTACCCGCGATGTGTTCTCATCGATATGACGCGAGAAGTGATTACACTTCGCAAACAAAACCCGAGTTATCGTCGAAAAGATTTTCTGCAATTGATGTTAGACTCGAAGGTATGCGAAGACATGACTGACGCGCAGCTCACGGCTGGTAGTGCTGACTGTAAGGACGCGACACCCGATGTTAGGAGCGATACGATTGATATGAAGTCTATGAACAAATCGAAGGAAAATGACATCCACTTATCGGACGACGATGTCGTCTCGAATGCCGTCACGTTCTTCGAGGCCGGGTATGAGTCGTCGTCGACAACACTCGCCTTTATGGCGCACATACTCGTCAACAATCCGGACATTCAGGAGAGGGTTAGAGCGGAAGCGCAGGCGCTGTACGAAAGCTGCGGCCGACTCGACCTGAATGTCGTCTCTCGACTCGAGTACATGGAATGCGTTCTCAACGAAACGCTGCGATACTATCCGCCGGTGATGGCCGGCGTAATGCGCGAATGCCGGAGCGACTACACCTACAAAGGAATGACTATCCCGAAGGGCGCGACCGTTCAGGTGGCGGTCCATCATCTACACCACGACCCGGACTACTGGGAAGCGCCAGAGATATTTGATCCTGATAGATTTAGCGCCGAACGCCGGCACTTAATTAACACAGCTGCTTATCAACCGTTTGGTCATGGTCCTCGCAATTGCATTGGAATGCGTTTCGCACTGTTTACCGTCAAACTTGCACTTGCTAAATTATTACTCCGGTATCGTCTGGTGCCCGGCCCGAGCACCGAGACGGGCGTAATCAGCACTGTCTGCAAGTTCTTTACTCGTTCGCCGAAAAATGGCGTTTTTGTTAAAGCAGTCGATTTGTGCGAAATATAATTTAACGATTAATTAACCATCATTAATTAAGTTTTATGTCGTTGTAAAAGATAATTGATTATTGTATTTTAACCTTGTTAATGCAATTTAACTTAATGATGGTTGTTTTTGGATAAAATAGTTCCTTTTTATTTCTAAATTATACTATTGTATTAAGTTATAATTGTATTTAAATAATAAATAATTTATAACAATTATATTTAATATAAATATATAATAGTTGTTGTATGTAGTAAATTAAATCAAATATTCTAAATAGTTTACTATAAATTAAATTTGAGTTATATGTAACTTTACTGTATATTTACTTTATTATGTTATTACATATTTTTATACAGCCATTTTAATTAATGTTATTTACATATATAATTAATTAAACAAGTAATTTGAGAACTACGTTATAAGTAATATCTACCTAACAGAATAATTTCGAAATAACTACCAATATTGTACAGTGTAAACGTGGCAATTCTTAAATTTTAAGGATTTATTTTAAACATGTTAGAATTATATTTATTTATTATATTGCTAAATGTTTGGATATTTGCGACAATTGCAATAACATCGTTACAATTGTTCGGATTAGTGAACAGAACCCGAAATCCAAAACTAATGGATATATCGCTAATCGAAAACTTCAAATCGGCGGCAATGACGTCGTGTCCGACAAATACGATCTCTTCGACGGACTTCGCGTTTTGGCGCAAAGCTATGTATTAGTAATGCATTACATGTTTTTCACTGTCAAACCGCCGCTGCCCGAGAATATGGGTGCGTTTGCCATAATATACTGGCTGATTTTATCGCATAAAACTCCCCTACGAATGAGTTTGGATACAATGCTACTGATTAGTGGCATTACATCCGCGAAATGGTTTGTCCGACAGTCGACGCAACGAATGGCTGTGAAGTTCTGTTTTACGCGAATTATGCGAATAATTCCCGTCTTTTATCTCTTTCTATACTTTCGTTGGATTTATATTAAATATATAATTGGCGCGAAATTTCGCGACATTGAACTCGAGAAGAGTTGCGCGAATAATTGGATTTATAGCATGTTGTTTTTACAATTTAATGTTTGCAAGTATGATGCGGTAATTATGCATTTAATGTATTAATAAAATTTACTATTTTTTCAATTAAAATTACGTAATTAATTAGTGCTTTGGAGAATCGTGGTATTACGAAACCCTGGTGCATTTTGTTATTTTAACTCCGTTATTCTTACTACTTTTAATCAAGTATATTTTTGTTGAAATATATATTATCCATTTATTTATTTAAAGTATATTATCAATAAATAGTATTAATTTTTGTAACTTATATATAGAAATTTTAAAATTGGATTATTAGCCGTAATTATGGCTAATATTGTTTCAATTGTCGCCGTATTTGACATTCACTTCAATCGCATTCTCATTGCTGATGAAAACATTATGAAGTTAACGAATAACCCAATTAATCCATTTGCGTAAGTTATTTTACTAATTTGTAACAAGTAGATTTTTACAATGATATACTGGTATATTAATAGCATGCCGGACACGTATTTCGCTCTAATTCATCCAGCAAATTGGCGATATATACCTGCTTATTTTAATGGTTTACTATTCGGCTATTTGTTGGCTACAAATGCGAGAATACAATTGAAAACACAATTAATGCGAACAATAACAAGACTTTTGGCTACAATTTTCGTAATTAATATATCAATCGTTCAAATGAAGGCTATATTATACGACAGTTTACCGCTGTTTGCAGCCATTGAAGCCGCTCTGTTTGGACCGCTTTTCTCAATTCTATCATGCTTATTTATCTGGAATTTGCTTGAGAACAATCATAAATTTATATTCCGTTTATTTAGTGCGAAATTTTGGAAACCAGTGCGAAATTCTCTGCAATCCTCATATTTAGTTAATTTGACACTAATTTTGATATATTTAGATTTTGATCTTGGTATTATTTTGGGTGAAACTAATTTATACATGCATTTATTCTTAATGTTTGTGTATGTATTAACTACCTATATAATTTCTATAATGTTAACTATATTATTTGAAAACCCATTCGCTAATTTAGTCCAGCGGTTAATTAATTATATTTATAATAAGCCTAAAGTTGATAAAAGCAATTAATTATCAGTTAACTCTAAAATAATCATGTTTACATTTAACCAATATATGTAATTGAAAGGCTCATTATGTTTACTAAGTGTAAAAATTAACTTTTGTTATTTTACAACTTGTTAATTTACAATCACTGAATTATAGTTAATTATATATTATTTATAAACATATTTATATTTTAATTGTTTAGATTATACTGAAATTAGAATAATAAATAAATAAAAATATGCAATGCACTATTGTCAGCTTCAGATCACAATTATCTCATAATGCAGTTTTTAAAATTGAAATTGAATTAAATCATTTAATCAATTTTTTTTCATTTAGTTTTTTTTCAATAAACAAGTATATTTGTCAAAATTTGCTGAAAAACAACGAACTTGTACAACAAACCACAAACAATTAGTGCGCAAAACGAGTTGTTCCGAAACTCGCAGTTCTTATTTGCGATTGATTACCATGCTCTTTTTTCATTTAAATAATTTATATAGCGCTTTTTAATCATGAATGTTTTTATTTTATAGCTGTACTCTATATAACATTTTCTGCATTTTTAATAGCTTTGATGACTGCAAGGAAAGAAAAGGTATATATATATTCACCTTCGCCCACCCCACCCCACCCACCCACCCACCCACCCCACAGAACCCGCTGTTATTATTGTGAATAGCGGGGGAAATTTCGCTGTTAATAGAAAGGCTCTTTATACTTGTAAACCAGCGAGTACAACATTTTATACTACTAGCGTGA
>JAQIXC010001642.1:0-13782 GCA_034697605.1 Metabelba pulverosa
TAATCATAAGTTTAGACCTCTTCAAAAGAAAATACAAACTATTCGAAATATCGCTCAATTCTTTATCATTAATAACTGAGCTTATGATTCTATACTATATCTTAGCTAAAGAGGCTAAGAGGCCGAGCGGCCGAGCTAGAGGCCCAGCACCCACTCGAACGCCGCACTTTAGGCAAAAACTCCTTTAAATAGGTCGCCTGTAAAGGAATTTCTGCATAAAGGCGGTGCTTGTTGCATAATCTAAAGGGATTGGCTTACATACTCGCAGCAAATACTTTATTTCGCTGCAATATGGACATGTTGGCTTGAATGTTATCTATGTCAAATATAAAACTGTAATAACAAATATCATACTGAACAATTCTGTAAACACATTTATGCTGCATAATCGATTAAACATGTTAAACAATGAACAATGTAGCAAGCTGCGCATCGGCGGCTTATACCCTACGTATATCGGAAACTAATTTTTATTATTTGTTTTGCTTTACTATTAATAGTGAATATCAATTGTAATGGGAGTTACAAAAGCGTCGAACAGATGTATACATAGAAAGAGATCCGGAATTGTTTGATACATATCTAGCCATCCGTTGCGCTCATTCTTGCACAGCAGCTGATTGTCACTAAGTCGTAAAAATGACAGGATTTGCCATGCTAATTTATTAGCGCTTCGCTTTAAAGTCTTCAGTTTGCTGTTTGATTTGCACAGTATATCGCAAACATGCGAACGCTTTGCATTGCTGTGCTTTGTCTGCAGTCGATTGCGGCGATCGGCGCCCGAACGCAGTGCCGCGACGAGTCGGGCCGGGCTGTCGACTGGTACGTCGTGTACAAGTTTCCGCGTATCTACAACGGCAAGTCGCCGCTCGACACGGGCCTCAAGTACGCGTACCTGACCAGCGCCAACAAGCAGTTGGGCTGGACGTTGTCGGAGCGGGCGGTTGACGGCACGAAATCCGTGTTTGCGCAGACACTCGACTCCGTGTATGTGTCTAAACGCAATTCGGACACCAGTTTCATCAATTACAACGATCAGCCGCCCGATATAGAGCCGCCCAGGGGGGTCGCGCACGCCAAGGGTGTGATCGTTACGGATAGTAAAGAGGGCTTTTGGCTAATACATACCGTTCCGAAGTTTGTATTCAACCAGGTACTAGCGAAATATTAATTTGCTTTACGATTTGTATTAACATGTTGTTTTTTCTAGACAACTGAGGAATACTCCTACCCGAGCAACGGCGGACGTTACGCGCAGATAGCGCTCTGCATATCGTTTCAAATAAAGGAACTTGATAAAATTATCGAACAAATGCTGTATATGCGGCCATACGTCTACTCGAGTCTGGTTAGCGAACATTTGGCGAAGCGTTCGGATAAGATTAAAGCTCTTTTGAAGGAGGAATGGATTCATGGTAAATTTAATTTATACTTGAAGTATAACTAAAAATTATACTTTACATGATAAAATTGTGCTGAAACAACTGGTTGAATTATTCTTTAATTAAGGTAATTTGAGCGTGCTTAGCATTCAGAGCACAAACGGCGAAAAGTTTGAAAGTTTCAGCAAGGCACCAACTGATCTTGTTGATTTATACTCGGATATCGTGGCGCCGGCGCTAAACACCAACCTGTATGTGCAATCGTGGCGCAAGAACCCGGGTACTCCACTGCCATCCGAGTGCACTCTGGAAGGCGGAACTGTGGAGAACATCAATGAGCTTCGGGTGTCGTTCGGTAACTCGGACGAGACGGGAACGATCGGCTATAAGGACGACCACGGCAAATGGGCCGTTTCCAAGAGCCAGGCGCTCCCGTTCTCCTGTTTCGGCGATTTGAATCGAATGCAGTCTCAGTTCAAGAGAGGCGGCGGCACCACCTGCTTCCGCGCACTACCCGTTTGGCACTACCTGACCGAATGGGTCAGTAATGTCGAGAAATGCGATGGCTAATGATGCTGTTTTGAGTGTTTGTACCTTGCTAATTCGCATTTGCAGATGATAAACGATGTTTTTATTCTGTATTGTTTATTTATACCATTTCTATAAATATTTTTAAATATAAAAGCCATCTTGGTTAAATTGATTAATTTACTAAAAATTGTTACTATGCAATAAAAAAAAACTCGATCAAGCTAATTTGGAAATAAAAAAAATAATATTGTTTTCAACAAACAATAGACTGCGCGTGTATTTTTGCATACAAATTTCACATAGTTCAAATAAATGCAATGATATTTCAAAATTAGCATTAAATGAAATCTAAGTTTTGAAAAATTCGTTATAAATATCCAATTGAACCGAAGATGAAGAGAAAGTTGTCTAAAGAGAAGACACCCGAAGAGACTTCGAACAACGCGGTCAACGAATGTCTCATATGTTGGTCAGTCGTAGCGAACCGATCGCTGACCGACACCTGTCGTCACGAGTTCTGTTTCGATTGTCTCAACGAGTGGTCGCAAAATCACAATCAATGTCCGCTTTGCCGACAGATCTACAAAAGGATTTTGTTTAATATCGTGTCGAGTGAGTCGAGTGAGTGGTTCGACGAGATTGCGGTCGAAGAGCCGAATCCGATGAGTGAAGCCGACCGCGAAGTCCGCTCAATGCTAACCCGAGTCATACTCTTCACTCAATTGCTGGCACTTCGCAGTGAATTCCGGCGCCGAAGAGACGAATTGTCGGCACAACTGGAGAACACATCGAATAGATCGGACGAAGAGGTGGACAACTTGGAGGTAGAGTTGCAGCGATTGAATGCCGACGTCAATCAATTCGATGCCATCGTCGAGACCGGCGCCGCCACCGAAGCTGACCTCTTGGCCGCTCTCAATGGCCGACAAGAAGTGGTTACCCCCGGCGATATCTATGCTGTCCTCGAAGATAGTTTGGATCAACTCTTAGACATTGACGACAATGAGGACAATGAGGGGACCGGTTCACCGCCAGCCCTCATACCGGCCGCTCATCCAAACTCTCCGAACCCTTCAACACCTGTCCAACCAATTGACGTGGACTCGGGTTCGGATGCGTCGACCAGCGAATCGAATGCCGAGCGCGAAGGACAGAGCGCCGAAAGTGAGGCAAACGAAAGACGAAACCTGAGATCTTCGGCGAAGAGAACTCATTCCTCGGATTCCGACGATTCGGACAATTGTTCGCCAAAACAGAAACAAAAACAATAGAAAGGAATAGAAAATCTGTTTTCAATATATGAGACAATAATTGAAAAATTTATATTAAAATTGCATTCAATTCACTATTTTACGCATATTTTTCATTTGATTAATAAAGGGTTTTCGCAAATAATTGTTTTGTAGACTATTAAAGCTATTAATCAATGGTAACCTATGATGTGTAGCTTAAGTTAATTTAAGGTAATTTAAAGGTATATTATACCCTGTGCAGAATTACGAATACAGTATACTTACTGTAAGTAAGGCATATAAAAATCGACTCAAAAATACACAAAACCAATATTGCAGTTTAAATTAAATAAATAGATCATAAAATAAAATACTCAGATATACTGCCCAATATAAACAACAATTTATGAATTTCTGTTTAATAATTGAATTAATTGTCAAAATCATCGCTCAATTCAATCAATGCTTTTTCGGTTCTTACGATCAAAATCGAGAGCAGACTCTCAGGCGACTACGCCTTTGAGCCAATGGTGTTCCAACACCTGTGCCATCTTGAGCCGAGTAGTCGGGTCGGGATCGAGAAGACTGCGGATGAGGTCGCGCGCGGGCGCCGACAGAGTCTTCACTACGAAGTTGTAGTCTTTTCTCAATTGCTTTTTGTAGAGCCGAGTGACGCGTCGGTCACTAAACGGGAGCTTTTCGTTGAGCATAATGTAGAGAACGACTCCCAAACCCCAGCAGTCGTTCTTCATCGCGTCGAACGGCTTACCGCTGAGTAGGTCCGGCGACGCGTAGCCCTTCGTCCCGCACTGCGTGGTCGAGAGGACGCGGCGGCCGGTGGCCGGGTCGTAGACGGCGCGCGAGAAGCTGAAGTCCGTCAGCTTCGCGATTGTGTGGCTCTTATTGAGCAGAACGTTCTCGCATTTGATGTCCCGGTGCGCCATCGCCTGGCCGTGAATGTAGGCCATGCCCACCGCTATCTGCTTATACAACACCTTCGCTTTACTCTCGGCTAACGGCCCGTTGTCCTTGACCAGGTCGACGAGGTCGCCGCCGTCGGCCAACTCCATGATAACGAAGACCCGATTGCTGATCGTCATAATCGCCAGCATCTCAATGATGTACCGGTGCTTCAGATTCACCAAACAGTAGAGTTCGCGCGGGAGGAAGACATTGCGGTACTCGTTGGTCGTCTTCTCGCAGTCGATCACCTTCACGGCGACCGTCTTCTGCTTCATCTTGGCCCGGTACACGTCCGCGTACGTTCCCGAACTGAACGGCCGCTCTTCGAGTATTACGCCCTTTCGCTCCAGAAGTCGCAGCTCATAGTCACTGATTGTTCGCTCGATTTGAGACATCATTATCGAGACTTATCGGCGAAAGTGGTTCCCAAACGACGTCTGTCTATATGTGTTGTGCGCGAAGTTCACAGAATACGGGCACTGGACGGGTGTGTGCCTGACCTTTGTCGCTCATATACACGCAATTCTTGCAACAATTTTAAGCTCTTTCACAATTTTATCTTATCACTTTTTTGTAAAATTATATTTTTACAAAATAAATTATTGTCAATTTTCACGAAAATGGTAAAAATATAAAGAAATATACACAGAATTAATAGAATAAAATTTATTAAATTTATAAAATAATTTCTTAACTCAATAGTTATTTTATGGTTTATTTTTTTGTGTGCAAATCATGCTAAATTAAATAATAATTTAGTTTGTCAAAACAAGAATGAAAGTTACCTTTGTAATTATCTAGTAATTAACTTTGTAATTCATATAAAAAGTTCGAACATTTGAGTCTTGCTTTTATTCAATAAAAATTGCTCGGGATTATTTGGTAAAATTCTTTTATTAAAAGTTTCTAGGGCTAATTAATTATTAGCAAATTTGCGTATAAAAAGCTTATACAGATAAAATTGTAGAATTTAAAAAAATGTTCAATTTGGTTGATAGAACATTGCATAAATATAAAGTCGAAATGTAATGACTTGATAAAAAATATATTTATCACAAATATACTATAAATTAGAACAGTATAAAATGTATAAAAAACAATCACAATTTAAAAATCAGATGCAATATAAAAAATACTTTACAAATGACTAAATCAATATTAGATAAAAACAAACTTGGTAAAAACTATGCATTAAAATGGCTTAAGACTTGATTTGTGCTTTGTTTGCGGGTTTGGCTTTGGCCGAGAAGTCGAATTGGGGGCCATAGAGGGGCGCATAGCACTTGTTCACGTTCTGACTCGAGTAGTCCAACTCAGTCCGCGTGCGCGAAGTGTACACATTGTTCGGCACCTCCCGGGCCGTGCACTTGAAGTCATTGATGATAAAGTAGTTGGCGTCGCCTTTCGCGACACTGCAGTAGATCCGCATCGAGCGGACGGCCGTCTTCGGGAAATAGATATATTGCGTCGAATGGCAGCGGTAGTCGGTGTAGTCGACGAGCCGTTTCCAGTCGCGGCCATCGCTCGCCGCGTCGATGTAGTACGAGTAGCCGGTCTGCGCACAGTTGCCGAACTCGAGTTCGACGTAATTGACAAATCGGATGCAATCGAATTCGACGCAAACGCTGCCGGGAATGCGGACACTGATCGCGACGCTCTCCTCGTACTTGCGGCGCACGAGCGCCGACTGCTCGCACACGCGGTCGGCGATCGACGCGAGGCTCGCGATTGGTTGCGCGCACTTCCGATAGTTTCGGTAATTGTCGTTCGTTTTCGCCTTTTCGAGCGACGCCAGCAGTTCCTCTTTGCCGAAGAATTCTAGTCAAACATAAATTGTTTTTTAAAATAGTTTTTCATTAAATAAATAAAAAATAAAATATATTTATTAAAGAGTTATAAAAAGTTATAAAATATAAATAAATTATTTTTGCAAATCGTTTAGCGATTGTCTTGAGATTCCATGTATTAGAAGATATATTGAGAGAACAGGCAATCGATTGCTTACCTGACGGCCAGACGAAAGCGATTAAGTCGTTGCGGCCGATGAGCGGCAGCCGTACACTCGCTATTAACTGTTCGCACATCTCTTTGTTCAGATCGACGTTGATTTGCAGGTATTTGATGATTGCGTTGAAGATATCGATCTCTTCGGCGCAGAAGTCGTCGCTCGAGAACAGTTCGATCAGCGTTTCGGCGCCGATGTTGAGCAGCGATTCGTTGGCCAATAGTTTGTAGCCATTGCTGAGCATAAAGTTGTGGCAGTCGTCGAGAAGTGTGCAAAAGCCGAACAGAGACGCCGTTTCGTAGATTATGATTATGTTCTCCACACTAATATTGTCGGCCAAGTGCGAGATGACGGCGCCCACCAGTTCGTCCATTTCGTAACGGTGACCTAACATGATATATTTAAATACTAATAAAACTTCTAATTGTTATATTTGAGATATGGTTATTTTTCTAATTTATTCTATATTCTATTAAAGAGTAAAAGTAAAATGATAAAAGTTATTATATGAAATTAGCATGGTTAAAAACATTTTGATTTTGTTTTTCTAAAATTAATCATTCCAACATACTGTATAATTAATTAATATAAAAAGCAACTTTTTAAGGTCTACTCGTACATGTACAGTATAAATTATTGAATTTCAAATCAATGAAAAAATTACATGTAAGTTTAAAATAACAGTATATCGTAATTTGATTTCCAAATCAATTAAGCATTCAAAAATAATAATTTTTATGACGCGTTAAAAATTAAACTGTATATTTTAAAATTAAAAAATAAAATCAAACTGCATTAAACTACATTGTTTTAAACTGCTGCACATTTATTTATTAATTTTTCAAAGCAACATGTTATAGCAGATTAAAAAATAAACAAAACAAATAATTATAGATTACATACTGAGAAACAAGATATCGATGATGTCGTCAATCGACTTATTGCGTAAATGTATTCTTCCGGAGTAGACAAAGTAGAGCAGAGTCTTGAACGCCGACACCGATGTCTCCTTCACTTCCATCTCATTGTCGATCGTCTCGCGCAGACCCGACGCGAACATTAGCCGAAAGAATTTGCAGCGAAACACCAAGATGAATTTATGCGCGTATATGCGCTCATCATCAACGATGAACACGAAATCGCTGTCCCGTTCGCTCATGAAGAGCGCCGATAGCTCGTCGAGCAGTGTCTGCGACAAGTCTATCACATCGCCGGCGCTGTTTGCTTCCATCATTTTGATTGTGTACACAGCAAGTTTTAATTAACTAGATCAATTCTGTCACAATTTGAACCGCGCATCTGCTCTCATGTCTCAGCGCATTCGAGTTGACAACAAACTTGTTATTATGTACTCAAACAAACGTAAAAGTTTCTTGGCAAGGCGCTTTTGCTGGTTAGCCAATCACTTGACGAGAAAATTCATTGTCACGTGAAATCACCTGAAGATTTCGTAAATGAAGAATACATAGTAAGTCATTAATTTATTATGTTTATTTTTGGTTGTATGAAATATATTTTGCAAATTAGACACTTGATATATGTCTTTGAAATCTAAATGCGAGTTTTCGAAACTAATACATGCTAATAAAAAGACTATTACTGAAAGTTCTCAATACATTTACATTATTTAACATAGTCAACTGACGCATTCTAACAAATATTACAGTCTAAAATTTGTACTGACGAGTGAAAGGAAAACTTCTTATTAAATCAGATTTTGTTATTAAACACGGTATAAAAAAGCTATTTTGCTGTACAAAGGACGCACTTAACAAACATGATAACTCTTTCCGAAAGATAGATTTAATGGCTTTTATAAAAAGCAATAATTGCATTAAGATTTCGCGTAAATTTTATGATGATAAAATTAAAATTAGCATTTCGACGAAATGAAAGGCATTTACACAGACTTTATCTGAAGTGGTTCTGAATTTTCGAGTTTCGACACAAAATTGGAGCTAAAGGTTGAAAAGTCGTTATGAAAGACATATCAGCGAACGTGTGAATGCATTGATAGACAAGTGTTTTGGAAATTGAAGTTAGAATTAGTGTCTCAAACAACCCGTGATCTCAACGATATTTTATTTTTCGCCTCAACTCATTCAACCCACCCTAACCACCCCTACCCAAGGTCTTCATCTCGAAGTTAGCAGAAGTAACCCCCGGGTTATCCATTCGTCAAATTACTTATTCACATAAACACTCATTCGCTTCAAGGACGACCACTCAGTGTTTATTTTGCAATTTCTCTATTAACACAATTATTGTATTAACAATGAGTTTTAATGTAAACTCAAATATTAAATTACTAAGTTTACTCAGTTTTTGCTAAATAATTTAAGTAATAATTACTAAATTACTAAGTTATTTTACGTGATAAAGTACAACTTGCGATTAATTTTAGTAAAAATTGAATTATATCAAAATAAAACTTTTCTAAAAAAACTAAATAAAGTATTAAGAATAATTTTAATTTATAATTTATTACAAAAATATTTTTAAAAAGTAATTACAACTCTAAGATTTAAATTATATTGGCATGTGTAAGTTATATAAACCTGTTGAAAAATCGTACTTAAAAATCTAGTTTTTAATTTAAAAAAAAATACTTGAATAAATAATTGACGATTTGATCTATGAATTGATACATGAGTCTGAAATGTAATTAAAATTATCACATACAATTTTTCACGTAAAAACTTTTCCATTAATAAATTAGCATTAATTGTTTTAATTGATGCATGTAAAATTTAATGTATAAATAGTTCATTTTTAACATCTTCAATGCATTTACGGTACATAAGCATGTACATTTAAATTTCAAAAATGTAATGATAAACATAAAATTACAAACAATTAGTAAAATACTTACAAAATGTTGTGCAATCGAAAAACTATTTTATTTACCTTCAGTTAAATGAACCGCAAATTATCGAATGCTTTAATCAAATAAAACGAAACTTATTTCAAGACATACTCATAAAGATGTTAAACAAGAAAAAAATGAAACAAAAAATGGTTTCAAATTTCTGACGACTTTCCCCAGTCGTCGAGACGGCCGATCAAAATGAAAAGTTCACAAAACTTTCAGCACAAATCAAAGCCAAAACATCGAATAGTTTTTACATAGACTAAAAATATACTGTGCAAACATTTATCGAAATACATCCAAAAATAATCATTAGTAGCGAAACATTTCAAGACACAACTCGAGACGAATAATCCGATTATGAATACAACAAAAATTTATTCGAAACAAAACTAATGAAAATGTGTAAATCGAAATTGAAACATGTTTATAAGTGAGACATGTTTTTCGCGCAGACAATACACTGTATATTTATACACTATGTCAGTATAGCGAGTGTTCCCTTATTTTCGTCTTTTTCCAAATAAAAGACTGCGAATGTGAATGACCTTAAATAGCATAGATAGCAAAGTGGCGTTGATTGATTTTGGCAAGTTTATCCAGCTTATACAGCTATTTTTATAACATTTATAAATTTATTTCAATAAATTCAAGACTAAATTAAGTGCATAATAAATTAAACATATTAAAATTAGATTTGTAAATTAACAGAGTGGTATAAAAAGTGGCAAAAAAACCTCCCCGGCGGGGAATCGAACCCCGGTCTCCCGCGTGACAGGCGGGGATACTAACCACTATACTACCGAGGATTGGATGCTATAAGCTTTCCTAAAATAGACGTCTAGACTAAGCACACAATAAGCCCTTATCAGAGAGTTTGCGCATTGTATTCAAATTAGCAACAAGTGCATTTTATCCACTTAATTCTAACTTCGCAAATATGAGATAAAACAATTGAAATAAGTTTATTAGTCTCTTAATTAAACTTTCGCTTAACTGTAGCGTATTTTCCACTTATTTCCTACTAATTAAACAAATATTTGTCTTAATTTGCTTTTGTATTACTACTTATTTGTTTTTATTTATTAAATTAGAAATTTTACATTCACTCTCAGCTTTAGAAACTTGCTTAATTGTTTTAAGTTCAACAATTAACTTTAAAAATTTTAATTACATTTAACTTATTCATAGCATAACAATACAATGTAACTATTTTAATTTATTTTTTATGAAATTTTATTTTCTTCAAAAATGTATTTGAAATAAATGATTGATTAATTCTAATTATGGTTTTAATCAAAAGTTATTTTAATATAGAATAAAAATTATATGAATTATCATGATTATTATTTTTCAATTAGGATTTCTCAGTAAATAATTAAATTTATTGCGCATTTAAAGCTGAATATACTGTATAATAATAAATAAGAAAAAGTTTCGCAACTATTGCAAACACATTGACACAGAAAACAATATCATAAACTGATATACAATACAATGTAACTTTTAATCTATCTAATAATTAAGAACAAGCTTAAATATAAAAAATTAAAAACTACATTTTCTTCATTAACTAAATAATTTAAACTAGCTAACATAATTAAGTTTTAAATAGAAATAATTTACTTCAACCCATCCATTCGATGATGTTTTTGACCGACTCTTTGGCGTCGGAATACTCGGCCAAAACGTAGCTCTTCTGGTCGTCCGCTTTGAGCGAACGGCAGACGCGGGCGCAGTCTTGCGGGTCAGTCATAGACCGGACCGTATTTGCCATGTATTTCGATTCGATCCAATTCGCGGCACTTTTTCAACAAACATCACAATTATAATTGAATTAAACGTAAATTAATTTTAAAACTTTTGCGGAAAATAAAACAAAAATTGAAAACAAGAAAAAACGGATTGAAATGCGAATAAACTCTAAGCGAAGCAAAAGTCGTATCGAAACTGAAGCGAAGAAAACGAAAATCAAAGTCAATATGTCTTTGGCTTTTAGGGCCAGCAGTCGAAGAGCGGATTTGAGGCCAAAATGTGATTTTTATGGCCAATATTCCTAGGCTTTAAAAAACATATGTTTTCGCCTAAAACCGGATCCGAAAAACTGGATTCGAAAGTATGTCGAAGAGTATTGCGACAAAAATCAAAAGTTTGCCTCTCATTGCATAACGCAATCTGTGGCTCAAAAATCGAAATGTTTATAAACTTTTTGAAATAAAAGTTTGCTATTCATGCCTCTCATGACTAACATGTTAGTAAAATAATACTATGCATAATATGTTTTCAAAGTTTATGATAGATATTTTTAGGTAAAAAGGTATAAGTTTAAAATATTTATATAAATTAAAAAGATTATAAACTTGATAAAAAGTGTGCCTAATCATATGGATTAGTTACAAGCTGGATTGACTTTGCTTACCCAGATTGTTTGACAATATAGTTGAGATACGGAACGGAGTTAGAGATCCATTTGCCTACTCTGCAGCTCATCTCTAGTTTGCACTCTTCGTTGTTTAAATCGAAAAAATTCGCCGCTTCTGACGCAATGACCGACATATTGGTCGACAGGAGTCGGCCGATCGGCGCGAATATGCTGTCGGACTGCGATCGCGCCTCGAATACAGGACTCGTCAAACCTTTAGAAGAAAATTTTGCTTGATATAACACAATATAAAAAAGAACTAGGTGATTACTACCTGCCCGGGCGAGTATAAGCGGCGTCGCGAACACCATGAGATACCCCGTAAGTCCGATCATCATAAGTGGTTTGGATAAGAATTTAATTACCAAAAAGAGTGGTATAAATGCTATCTTCAGAATAATCGGCGATATGTGTGTGAGAACGGTATGGAATGATATGATTCCCAACAGAGACGCGAAATATTCCGCAAATGAGTGTCCAATTCGAGACTCTTTCGTATTCCTGACTAAAGTTGTGACTAAAAAGTATTTTCGCGTTTTATTATTTAATTTATCAAGCAAATGTTTAAGTTATAAACCGTATTTTGTTTTCTCGAGTCACTTACTATTCGTGGAATCGGCACTCGATTTGACAGTCAATATGAAGAGTAAAATAGTGATTGAAATCCAATTCATTAAACTGTTTTAGACTCGATGTGGTCGAGACGGCACCTGATGTATGACTGGCCGTTATGCCGACCAACTGATTGACATTTATTGATACATCCATTTCCTTAAAGCGCTTCCTTCACTCAGTTCCGTATATTTAACCCTAAAACGACTAATCCTTAATCGCATATATCCGGCAATAGACTTATGTTTTAGCAAAGCATCGCATTCTTTGACTTAAATTCTTATACATATAAAATAAATACATATTTTTGAAAATATAAAATAGTTTACTAAATAACTTTATATATAATAATTTTTTAATAGCATGCTAGTTTTTTGCCAGATAAGCTTAGTATTGGCAGATATCATTGGTTATATTGACAATAGCATTGACTGACAACTTTTGTTTATTGAACATTTATTTAATCTATCAAAAAGTTTACTTTCAGATATTTGCGCAAACAACAATCTTAATTTAAACAAATGTAGTGGTAAAATAAAGTTACAGCAAAATGCAGAAATTAAAATCAGTATGACAAAATTCATTGATTGCGATAATAATTTACAAATATAATCAACATAACAGTGACAAACATGTGATGCGCTAACTATTGAATTAACATATTATTATCAGTTATTTAATAACAAAATATTCAAACATTAGATATAAATCCGAGAAATATTTCGCTCACAAATGGGTGTCATTTGCAGTGTTTTCACTAATAAATCACATAATCAGTGCTGTTGTTGTCGTTCACTAAACACTAACTGAAACTAAATATGAATAAACTCACTAATTCAGCCATAACTTATGCATTGCTAATTATAATACAGTTAAACTTTCTATGTTTATGCAAAGATGTGAGCTTGGGCATTTTGTCAAAATGTGATTTTGTGCATGACAATCTTCGCCACTGCCGGTGGAACAACTCCGACAGTAATCGGCATAAATGGCAAATTAACGCAAACTCAGCTGCGGCTCAAATGCTGGACAAAAACGCAACTGTTTTGGTCTTAAGCACCGATACGAATGAGACGGAGATTTCCAGCGTTTATGAGTCGAACAGTTTGGCTAAAAATGCAATTAATCTCTGTTTACGGATTCGAGCGATTCATTCGTCGAATTGCAGTGAATGCGAACTCAAAGTCTATCTAATAGTGAATGAAAGCGAAACCGCTTTTCTCAGTCATTGCCAAACCGTTGCGAATGAGTGGCTCGAATGTCGCGCCGAATACCGGCCGCAAAGCGCCGACAGCTTTCAATTCATGATTTACGGACACATCAACTCATTGGGCGAACAATTCATTGCAATCCGCGATATAGTAGTGACGAGCGGTTTGTGCGACACTAGTCAGGGACTGGTTTGGCAGTCGAGCCTCGATTATGTTGATAGCAATATAAATTCAACAAGTTCGCCCGATGATAAAATTGGGCCTAGATGTAAGCATGCTGCACACGCCCACATATTAACAAATTTAATATGCATTAAAATAAATTTTAGCAAGCTTTTGGGTGGCGTTCATGTCGGTGATAACGGCGCTGTCGTTACTGGCTTTTGTGTTTATAGGAGTCAAGCATTTGCTGAAAGAGCGGCGCAAACGGCAGCTTAAGTCTCAGCAGCCGAATGACCCAAACCGCGGGTCAGGACCGAAACCCTCGGCCGATGACGAGCTCACGGAGGAAGAGATATTTAGCGACGACTTTCGGATATTGCCCCGGGGTGGTAG
>JAQIXC010001643.1:0-13768 GCA_034697605.1 Metabelba pulverosa
TCGAGTCACACCTAATGAGACACAAAGGCATTAAAAGCCATGAATGCAGTCAATGCGCGAAAAGCTTTTTCGGTTTACAGGGACTGCAGAGACATATCCGATGTCAGCACTCATTGCGTCGATTGAAGTGTGAATTATGCGATAAATCCTTTCAAAACCAAACGCTTTTGAAATCACATACACTAACGCACACACATCGCGATCGTCCGTTCCATTGCACACACGCCGACTGTACCGCCGGCTTCGTCTCAGCCGCAGCACTCAATGCACACCAGGCGAGACACTCAGACAACCGGCCCTTCGTGTGCACACTTGACGGCTGTGAGCGGCGGTTCAAAACGGAACAAAACCTTAAGATTCACACAAAGATTGTTCACTCGAATGAACGGCGATTCCGGTGCGAACAGGACGGGTGCGGAAAGAGCTTCAAAACACGCGGTCAGTTGGACAGTCATACGATTAGCCTTCACAGCGATGTCTGGGTGTCGTGTGAGTGGCCCGGATGTGACTACAAGGCCCGGCATCTGAAACATGTAAAGAATCACCGCTTCGTCCATATGGCGGACGAGGAGGCACAGTATGTGTGCGATTGGCCCGAATGCGGGAAACGGTTTAAGCGGAAGGTCTATCTCGACGATCACCTGCGCATACATCGCAACGATAAGCGCTATGCGTGCAGTTGGCCGGGTTGTACCTACCGGAGCGCTCTCGGCAGCGGTTTGGCTAAACATAAGAGGACTCATCAAAAGTGAAGATTGATTTGAGAAATAACTCTATTTTTTGCTTTTGACGTATTATATATTGAAATTAATTGAATTTACACATAATGTACACAGATTCAGTTTGTATTGGTTTGTCAAAAAAATAAACCTTGGCAAATTTGGCCGTGTTGAATAAATAATTTATCGCTAGTATGTAATTCGATTGATAATTAAGAACTTTATTTAATAGATTTAACATTAATCATGTTTTCGAACCAACGCTTGTCTATACATCCCAATGATAAGCAATACGCGTGCAGTGGCCCGGGTTGTAGATACCGGTGCATTGTCTGTAGCAAAATTTTAATTGCAAATATTGCTTAATTTATAGCTATTTACAATATACTTCTGCTTACAGTATATTCTGATACTTAGAAATAAGAAACTGTCAAGAATACTTATTTAATTACTTTTATATTAATAAAATTAAGATAAGATCAAAAGTTAAATTACTCTTAAATTTTATTTTATTTACAAGATTATTCAATAACTTAGGTAAAATAACTTAGATTAATCTTTCAATAGTATTATCTAGTATTCTTTTGTGAACATTATTTAAAATTTAGTTAAAATTAGTTAAAACTAAAAAACTTGTATAAGAATTAACAAAAATTTTGTGAAATCCAAAGTTAAACTGTTGTTATGACAACGCATACCGTATTATAATCATTGTTTACAAACAAATAGTGTTTTCTCTCGGTTTGTGTCTGTCGTTCAAAACCACGGATTCAGACAATTAATGAGAGAATGTCTTCGCTTTTGGTTAACGATATTTTCGATGAACTTATTGGAGAAAACAATAGACTTTTAACCGAATTATTGTTTGCGAAGAAATTCCTTAATATTTTCGATCGATTTAAGAGTCAATTGAATCGTATTTTCATTGAATTGAAACCGAATTTGTGTTCAAAAGACTTACAAATATTCGTCGATTTGGACAACGAATACAAAGAAGTTTTGACCGAAACTGAAGACAACGGAAGTGTAAATGAAAATCCAAATCCAATCGCAAGTAATGACCAAACGATGCGATCGATGACTGACTTAAAGGTCGAGACAAACGAGGATTTGGATGAAGACATAGAAAGCGAACGAAATGAACGAAACAATCGATTGAAAGACGTTTTTAGTAAATAT
The DNA here is from genome assembly GCA_034697605.1 of Metabelba pulverosa. NCBI lineage: Eukaryota > Metazoa > Arthropoda > Arachnida > Sarcoptiformes > Damaeidae > Metabelba > Metabelba pulverosa. The sequence continues at coordinate 1,899 of JAQIXC010001643.1, forward strand.
CGAAAATCGGGGAAAACGTCGGGAAAGCGGAGGAAGTATTTGAAACAAACCGTTAAACAGAATAACGGCTCAAATGAACAGACATTAAGTCGCGGATTGGGAGGAAAGGTATTTCAATGCCAACACTCGAACTGCGACTACCGGTGCAAAAGACAAGACCAGTTCGAAGCGCACGTCAATCGGCATAAGAGTCTCGAACTCAACCAAAGCGACGGCAATGACTGCACCGACATCTCCGGCGGCGGTAATAAACTCCGAAAACGCGTTCGAGTCGTGCGCTCAGTCGACGAACCTCTTGAGTGCGATACCTGTGCCAAGCAATTCAAGAATAAGGCGTCTATTGGACGGCACAGACGATTCTGTGGGACCGTAGCGCCCAAACCGTTAACAGCGCCGAGAATCGGACGCAAATGCCAATACCCCGACTGTGACTTCCGCTACACAACCGTCTATCAGCTGACAGCGCACCCGAACTTCCATAAAGGCGTCAAACCGTACGAATGCGAGTACGACAACTGCACGAGTAGTTTTCGCTCAGCACACGAACTCCATTTACACGTCGAGGGCGTGCACTCGGACCTGGCGCTGAAGTGTGACTTTTGCGATAAGACATTCCGAAACTAGGGATACCTACGCTTTCACGTCAAGACTCACCTGCCGTGCGAGAAAAACTTCCGGTGCGCTCAACCCGGCTGTTCGGCCAGTTTCCAATACGCCGGCCTATTGACCAAACATCAGATCAAGCACTCGGATGTCCGGCCATTTGTCTGTGCGCTCGACACCTGTCAGAAGGCGTTCAAAACGATACATCAACTCAACTCACACTCAGCGACCGCGCACTCGAATGAGCGGAACTACAGGTGCGACGTCGACGGCTGCGGGAAGTTATTTAAATCATATACTCATCTCTATAAACATAAAGCGGTGCACTCGGACAAGACGTTTGCCTGCGAGTGGCCCGGCTGTGACTATCGGGGCCGACGGGTCGAGAACGTTCGCGCCCACCGGTTGGTGCATAACAACGAACGGCCACTGGTGTGCGATTGGCCGGAGTGTGGAAAACGGTTTAAGAACGACAGGTATTTGGAGCATCATTTGCGTATTCATACCAATGACAAGAGGTATGTGTGCCAATGGCCCGGATGTGGCTACCGGTGCGTCGACGGCGGAAATCTCGTCAAACATAAGCGCAAACATCAAAAGAATTTCAATCAATAACTTGAAACAAAGTGCCGGTATTTGCAACTTAAAATATTTACTGATGAGCAGTGTACTTATTTATTTAAATTTTAATATTAAAATATGTGATTTTTAATTCTTTACTCTTGTACTATAAACTTTTTATATTAATTTAACATGTTTGGTAAAAAATTATTGAAAAATATACAGTATAAATGGTAATCTCGATTATATTCACGACTGTAATAAAGGAAATAATATTTGAAAATTATTTCAGAATTCGGGCGTCTTTTGCCATCGAATGGAAAATTGATTTCTCATTCGATAAGAGCTTTTCGGGCGAATCGAATTCGGCGACTCTTCCGTCTGCAGCCGTAGCCCAACACAGCCACACATCAAGACATCGGGTTTTGTGAGTTATTTTGACACAAAATAAAACATTTCAACCATTAATTGAAATTAAATGAATAAATCTTTTCGATAGCAAACAATACCATTTAATACGAGCACTCGATTCGAGTCCAATATCGTATGCAATCGATGAGCGATCGTAAGGACAGTGCAGTCGGCGAACGCTTTTCGAATAGTCGTCTGAATGAGAGAATCGGTCTCCAGATCGACAGCAGCCGTCGCCTCGTCTAAGATCAACACTTTGGTGCTGCGCAACAGAGCTCTGGCCAGACATACGAGCTGTCGCTGGCCGACACTTAGATTTTCACCGTTCTCGGCCACCGAGTGCTCTAAATGCAGATCCAGATTCTCGACGAAACTCTTCAGATGCGACAGTTCTAACACATTCCAGAGCTGTTCGTCCGAATAGCTGTCGAACGGATCCAGATTTGAGCGAATCGTTCCGCTGAAGAGCACCGGATCCTGCGGTATGATCGTCAGACTCGAGCGCAACGTATGCAACCCGACAGCACCGGTATTGATGCCGTCGATTGAAATCCGTCCTTCCGTGCCTTCAATCAACCGGAATAGGGCTAACGTGAGCGACGATTTGCCGGCACCCGTACGACCGACTATTCCGATCTGTTTCGCAATGGTTTTGAAAATTATTTGTTTTGAAAGCTATGCGAAAATTCTCACATTTTCTCCGCCTTTGATGTCGACTGATATCTGTTTGAGAACTAAGTCGAGACCCGATCTGTATTTAGTCGAGTAATTCTCAAACCGTATATTCCCGTCCGCAGGCCAGTCAGCATTGGGTGCCGTTCCCTCTATGTGCCACTTGGCTTCCGTCGGCAGGTCTGTGTACTCGAGTATACGCTCGACGCTAACAATCCTATTAAGAAATTGTATATAAACAGTGTAATTATATTCTATCATAATTGTATTGTTGTGAAATACAATAGTTTTATAATAAGTAACATGTTAGTTTACTCGGTTTCAATGAGCAGTGCCATATTAACCAAATTGTTGAGATTGTTAGTTGTGGTGAGCGCATAGGTGATGATAAGGCCGACCTCACTCGCGGCCAACTGGTCTTTGTATAGGACGGCAAATATCGCCGAAAAGAGTATAATTAGATTTCCGACACTTTCGAGTCGAATGGAAAGCCAACGATTGGCGACGACGTAAGTGTAGTAACACTCCGTATTCGCGTCAGACTTGTCGTCGCACTCATCGACGAACTGTTCGCTTACGTTATCTAAACCGAAATGTTTATCAGTATTACTGCGAACGACGAACTCATTTCGAAATAACTGATTGAATGAATGTAAACGCGATTACAGGCGCGTATAGTCGCCACTCCGGACAGGGTTTCGCTGAAATGCGCATAAATCGGTGATTTCGTGATCGCCTCGAGTCGTTTGATTTGACGCGAAGTCGTTATATAGAATTTCTTTGCGATATTAAACATCTTAGTTTTAACTGCCTGTATATTTGAACAAGCTAAGTTTGTAATCAAAATTTGTGCTAACTTGTATCAAGTAGAACAGGATTGCCACCGGCGCAATTATCGCCAAAAATATTGGTATTTCTGTCGAAATTAATTCAGTATAATTTATTATCCACTAAATTCCATTATAACTTTATAAAATATTCTTTTACTAATTGATATGATAACGATTGTCGCTATTGTAGCAAAAAATGGGATCAGAAATGATCTGCAAATAAACGAATAGTATCATGTATAATAGTTAAAAAGCTGAAATTTTAAATATTTTTGTTCCATTGAAGGCAATGTAAACGAACCGAAAAGTATCGGCGAAATAGTTATCACAGGAATCGACGTCTCGACTGAATCGGTTCAGAATTCGACCGATGGGTGTCGTATCGAAGAATGCCATCGGAGAGCGCATTACATTCGTTAGCAGATCCCAGTGCAGAGCCCGACCGGCTCGGACGACACCCCGGGTGAGCGCAAACCAGCCGTACGAGACGAACACGGCCTGACATAAACCCATTGCTCCTAATAGTGCGAAAATAGAGTTTTTAAATATGAGTTGAAATCTAGTTTTGAATCAAAACATACCGTAAATAATGAGGTAATAAAAAGCGCTTTTATCGCTCTTCCCGGCCGACTCTGACCACTCGGCCAACCAGACGTTACAACCGGCGACCGCCGTTTGCATCAGCATATATGCCAGCGCTATGTTAACGCACCAGAAGAGCGAAATAGCGGTAAAATAGCGGAGATATACCCCAAATTTAACCCTGCCTACTTCGGCCTTCTCTACTTCCACTAATTTCGAGACACTTTTGTTCGACTCGTCAACGCTTTCGGTTGTCTTCACTCTCTTCACCAGTGGTTTGACCTCCTCTTCGGTCAAACTGTTGGCCGAATACTGTTTAATAAGATTTGCAAAATCGCCATCTCTTCGGATGAGCTCATCGAATGAACCCATTTCGGTGATCGCGCCCTCACTTAACACAATTATCTTGTCGGTCGAGCGCAGGAACGACAGATTGTTTGTCACAAGAATTCGTGTCTTATCTCTTAAAATACCGGTCTTTGAATCGAAAACTTCTTCAAACAGGTGTTTACCGACGTGTGAGTCGACTAGAAATTTAAAATTCTAAGTCGTTTTTAATCTTTGTTAAAATTAATCATGCTTTTAATTTCTGTACAAACCGGCAGACAGTGGGTCGTCGAACAGGAACAGATTAGCGCCGCTATAGCAGGCTCTGGCCAGACTCACCCGCTGTTTTTGGCCTAGATCATTAGCAAGTCACAATTAATTAACCAATTAGAATTGTTGGCGCAGGACCTACCGCCGCTCAAATTAATGCCTTTCTCGCCAATCTCGGTCTCATCCCCGCCCGCAAACATGTCGAGGTCGGGCCGAAGAGCGCAGGCATTTACGACAGAGCGGTATCGCTTTTCGTCCAATTCATTGCCGAACAAAATGTTATTTTTGAAACTCGTGTTTCGTATCCACGCCTGTTGTGGAACGTAGGCTATCGATGCCGTCGAACAACTGAACGAGAATAGCAACAAATTTTAAAACTTATTGAATTATCATGCAAGTATTTTACTTACATGTTAATCAATCCAGTTTGAATGTGCATATCACCCAACATCGCGCTCAACAACGAGCTCTTACCGGTGCCGACTGAGCCGACAACTGCAACGAACGAATTTTTCTCGATTTCAATGCTTATATCGTTGAGCACTGTTTGGCCCGATTTGTCGCAATCTTCAGATTCGGCTGTCCATCGAAACGACGCGTTCTTAACACTTATTGCGTGTTTCTCATCAAACATTCGGCGCACATAACCACTCAGTTCGGGTGCATTCAAGAACTTATTCAATCGTTTTATCGATACACTCGCCTATAAATAACAAAATTTATACCTTTTTAAACCTGTTTTACATTAGAAATTATATCATGATTCATGAATAAATAATAGACATGTTTAAATACCAGAATAATATTATTGATGAGAGTGGGCAACATAGTCAACGGGAACCGGAGATTATTGAAGAGAGCGAGTGATACGAACGCCTTCTGAGCCGTCAGTTCATTACTACTGTCGATGAGGACATAAATAGCGAACGTAACGAATGAGACGACGAACGGCGCGCACGACCAGAGGCACTGTATCGCACATCCGATATAACTGATAGTTTGCAAATTCTTCAGCTCCTGGTCCCTAATCTTCGCGATGTTGGCCATAAACGCCTTCTCCCAGGCGTACAGCTTGAGGACCTTAACGCCGCTCAGTATCTCATTCATGGCTTTCACTCTTTGGTCTTTGAGTGACATTTGTTTGATTTGCAATCGTTTCGAAACACTCGTCAGATAGGCGTTGATCGGTAGCATCAATAGCATCGACGCGAGTCCGCCGAACACCGCGGCGCCCAACTCGAACCAGAGGAAGTAGAGCGCCAGCGCGATCTGCACGGGCGCCGACCACGTCTGGTTCATTATAAAAGTCAGCTCCAATATCCTCTGCGCGTCGACAGCCATCAGATTCACGATTTCACCGCTCGTCGACTCGTTCTTTGAACTGTTGGACAGTTTTAGTGATTTGCGGTAAACGGCGGCTATAAGACTGGTCCGGATCCGCATACCGATTGTCGCCATTATATTGAAGTAGAACTGCAGCACAAGTAGCTGACACATGGAATCGCCAAACAGAAGTGCCCCGTAGAGGTAGCCGTGCCATTGCGGTTCACCCGGCTCATTCATAAAGTTCATTAAAATTCTGAAATTTCACCATCAATTATTTATACATTTTTAGTTTTAAATTATATTTCCATTTATTTTAAAATAGGACTTGCTTCATAATTTGTGGATTGACAAACACTAGAACGAGCCAGACCGCTTCGCAGCAAGATCCAGCTAGGTAGTTAAGTAGGAAAGCGCGAAATAAGCTTGGTAGAACACCGCCTGCTTTTGGTTTATGAGAATTGGCATTTGATGTATGATTTTCACCGATATTGTGGTTACGAGTAGTTGTGTTGCAATTTGTTTGCCGTAAAGAGTTGTGAAAACTTTTCAACCGTTTGTCTCGATATAAGCGCCAGTAGTGTTCGAACTTCGAGTAGAGCACAGAACTCTTGTCTCTCTCGCGAATGCGCCACAAGTCGGTGAGAGTGAGCGGTCGCCGCCATCCGAGTACTGCCGTCGGCGTAAACCACGAGAAGAGGAGTTGCGAGAGAAACGAAGCGCTCGTTTTCGGGCAGTCAGTGCGCGAGTCGTTTCGGTTCGCATTTCGCGGCAATCGGTCCGCAAAACAGTAGCACAAGAATAGGAGTATTGAGAGACTGTATTGACAGCCAAATAATATCCATTCGTCGTGTGGTGTCCGGTGCCGGCGAATGTGACCGTAGAGTACGGCCGTTCCGCACAGCACCGACAGTAGAAAATAAAACCATATTATGCCACTCGTGTGCAGACCTCGGCGTCTTTGCACACAGAATAGGACAAAAAGTGTTACCTAATTAATAAAATAGTCAAAACATAATTTTATCATACTCCATTTATAAATTGTTATATCAAGTTATATTCGACTTACGGATGCGAATAGTTTAACAAATGCGGCGCAAATGTCGACCAATGAAGCGTATGTATCGATGCTTTGGTCTCCGCTTTGAAAGTGTTTGACTAATACTGTAATGCATTCACCGATTGATAGAATTATTTGTAAAAATGCGAGTATTTGTCGAATTTTGTTATAGAAATTCCACGCAATTTGCGGTCTCTTCTCGCGTAACGACACGACTAGAATCGGTGAGAATGCGATGAGAAATGCCGGTGCGATCCACACCAGAACTGTTTTGCTAAAACATTCGGTTAGTTCGGGAGTGGCGGTGTACCATGTTAAACTGTTGTTCTGCAACAAATTAATTCATATTGCTCAAATAAAGTTAATTTAACATAGTTAATAATAGATATAAATATTCAATCATTTTTAAACATATTAAAATTTAGCATTGCTTAAACGGTTTGCTTAACGAAAACTAATTTCTAAAGTTGAGTAAGTTAGTAGTTTTGCCAGTATTGCCATCTCACGAATAACATGTATTATTACAGAATATTACTGGATGATAAACAACAACATTGTGCCGTTGTTGCAACAAACGAGATATAAATGATAAATAATGATAAAATTTAATGAAGTTTATTTAACGTTTTAAAAACGTTTCAATTTTTAAAAAAATATTCCACCTTATTAATATTTAATTCTTTTTTAAATAATCACTTTTCTTAGAATGAGTATTAACTATAAGAACATTGTAATTTATTCACCTTGTATATTTATCTCATTAGTTTATAAGGGGTTAAAATATTTTAATTTTGTGTTTATTTGATGATTTATTTAATTATTTAATCAAGGTAATTCTAATATAAAGTTAACTTTTATGCAAGATATAGTTCAATTTATATAAATATTAAAGTATTGAGATTAATTATAGAACATAAATATTTACCCATAATTCTTGGTCACAAAAATTTTCAAGTTTATTTATCATTTGTAAAGTAAGTTTAAAATAAAATAGAAAACTTAATAATATACTAAAGTTTCACAGTTTATATCATAAACTTTGTATATTTATACAAGTATTCCAAAATTATTTCTTGTTCTGATTAAATAAATAAATGAAATAAACAAGTTTATCGTATTCTACTCTATCACATTTTAAAAACATTAAACAAACTTTTGCTACTATTTTCTATTGATGAGTGTGAGGATTACCATGCGAGATCTGCGTAAAAGTAAAAAAATCAATGCTTTTTAGCATGCATTAATAAGTTCTTTATTGTAAAATTTTTATAAAATAAAATATATTGCAATTATAAAACATTTACAATCGTTTTGATTGTTTTATGTACAAAATTAGTAAACTTATTGCTGTCTTAACTGTTGTGTGCTAATTACATTGTATATTTAAAGTTTTAAAAAGTACTTTGTACAATAGAAAGAAGGAATACGGTAGCCGCGCGTTGAAAATTGTTTACCATGCGTATCTATATTTTTAAAATTAAACAAGTAAAAATATAAAATAAAAACTAAAACGCGGTTTATAATAAATAAAATAAAATTGCTTTATCTCAATTTATTATAAATTACATAATTAAATTTAAACGAAATATTTAAATAAAATTCAGCATGTTAATTTATAACAAATTAAAACTATTTTTTTTATGTAATCCATTGTAGAGATCTAGTGTTTTAGGGGTCATTTATCGGTACAATCAATAATAATTCCCCCCCAACTCAACCCCCACCAAACTGTATTTCAAAATGACGGATAGATTACCGAACGGCAATGTAGACAACTAAATAATATAATAATGATTACTTTAATAAAAGTTTATTAATAATTATAAGTTTAAAGCCAATAATTAAACTTTTCAATATTTAATCGTGTTAAAAATTTTTATTTTTTGTATTAGTAGTTTTAAATTTTTGATTAAAACAATATTGAGTCTTGGTATTTAACTTAAGGTGTAAAAAAATTATTTTAAAAATTGTTTAATGTCAATATATTTACTTTTTAACTTTGTTAAAATTATACTGTTTATAGAAAATATTTATTCTTGAGTATAAAAGTACAGTTGCATTGATTAATATTTGAAAATTATTTATTTTAATTTAAAATATTACTAATAAATAAAATATTTTACTAAGTTGCGTAAGATACTTAAGTTATTTACATCATTACACCATATCCATTGTTGATGCTTTGGCATTCAAACTGCCAAAAACATGGAGTGCTATCTAATCTTCCCTATACATAAACACTGATAGGGTAAATCTGACCCTATGAGCATCTCAGTTCTGTCAGTTTTGCAAAAACTGCAGCAATTCTGTTTTATAATTTATACACAATATTTTTTTATGATACGGTAGTGTACGTCTAGTACGAGGCATTTTTGCAATGATAAAAATTATCAATTAAAATCTCATTTATATAGCGGTTTATGCGCAATATTTATTGTATAAATCCTGAATATGAAATTATGCACCAGGCTTGTACGCGTGTAGCACTGGATAAAAGTTTTAAATTTTACGGTTTAGTAAAATATAATTCATATTTATTAACAATTTTATTTACCGCACAAGCAGCACTACCCCATGCATAAATATTTTTAAATTTTAAATGTAATATACATAATTATACAGCACAATATAATTTATATTTTGCACATATTATGTTTTGTGCGCTACACTGTACAAAAATTACAATGCATAGCAAACAACTGTTACTCTACTACAAAACTACTGCATAGCGAACGCCGTTTTCATGGCAAACAAAACGCAATTCTATCACCGAATAGGATATTATCCGCAAAATGAGACACTGTTCGAACGTTTGTTGGAAATGCAAACACTCGTTTTATTAGGTCGACTGCGAGCATTCGAGTCGTTTGCTTTGGAAAAATTTTGATTGATTAATATATTTTATAATTTTAATATATTGTTGTGATTATAAGTTGTAGCTAATGTCAAGATGGGCTCGACTATTGTCGGAGCTATCCGCTAGGTGTCGCTAGCTTACGGGTGTTTACCTATTTTTGGTATTAATTGCAATTCTTTAATTGTTTTGGGGTGTATCCTCGCTATGACTTACAGTTTTAACGCTAAATCAAGTAACTAATGTATAATACCCAAAACGTTGGGCACGCGGTCCGACTGCACGATAGTACGACAGTTTGAGTAAATATTTGTATAGGTATAAGGGCCTCGCCCACATACCTTTATGTACGACAACTGATACTACGGGAATGGACAAGAAATGAGCCGTATTCGGTTTTTTATATAAAGATTAATTGACGAGCCTTTATTAGACACAAAATAAAGCGCCAACGTTGTGATTGGTTTGAATCTGAAGATATTGCCGAAAGAAACTGAAATCATACACAAACTTAATTAGGCTTCTCTGCATTAAGAATCTGCCGAGAACTCATTTAACGTGTGAAAGTCATAGGCGTATTTGCCTTCGGAATCGTTTTCGACTCGATTAATGTGTAAAGTCAAAAATGTGAGTTAAGCAATCAGTTATAGGCGTCCTCGCCTTTGGAGTTGTCTTCGATACGGTTAATGAGTGGAATCGGAAATGGAAAGCAAACAATAGAAAATAAGGTTAACTGTCGTTCAGTCGCGCAATGCAATGGGTACGCTACCGCAGACCGTTGCAATATCGGGGATTTAGGCATAAATTCAGTTACCTAAAAAATGAGGGGAGAGAGGGAAAGATCGGGGCAGCACAGGAAATATATTCCAAGGGAAAGGGAAAAATCAAACATTTTACTGGAGTGAGGCCTTTGCCCTGAGAGCACATTTTGTGCTGATTATTGCATAATAATAATCATAATAATAAAAAAACAAACCGGTGAACATAAACAGTTATTGTTGTCGTCGTCCTCGTCGGCCACTCCACTCGTCCCGGTAGTCGACCCGCTGTTCGACTCAACACACCAACAACACTTACCGCACGATCAACGCAAACAACACAAACAACAATTTTAAAAAATAAAACTTTTTATTAAAACTTCGGTTTTAATTACAATTAAGCCGTAAATGCCTGAAAACGACAAAAAAGAGGCGAAGGCGAGCGGCGAACACAGCAACTGAACAGTCGCGACACAAAAATTGAAATGACGAGTAGTGCGCGCTTAGCGCTTGCACTCACTTCAGTCCTTTGTCTCTGGACAGAGGTCTGTCATTGGCCTAAGGGTCAATCTTCTTGAGACAGAGCACATTGCCTTCAGCCTTTGACAGACTATTGGTTGACTAAAATGTCGACAATATTTTACGACAATATGTTACCTTGTATAATTTAATTTTAATTACACGTTTTTTAATTTAGTTGAGTGGCAATTAACTTATTTGTTCTGAGTTCTAGAAACTTCGTTGACTAATTATGTGATATTAGTGCTGCAACTTGACAAGCACTAAAACATACTACAGCTCATTTATACAAAATTCTAGAAACTTCGGTAATTGATTACTAAGTGTTTAATGCAATAACTTAACAAGCACTATTTATATTGAGCTGTATATTAGTACAGTTATTACTGCACAATGTAATATGTTATGATAACTAATATAGTTTATAATGTTTGTAAGTATCCATAACCTCTATGCCGCTATGATAAGAATAGAATACGTCTCAGTATATGTAGATGAGTACTGAGTGAGGCTTTAAGGCTTACAATATTTTATAATTAATTTAAGTATATTCTATTTTAAATCATTTGATTAAATTTTACAGATGAACTAAGTATAATAATTCAGACACTGATTATTAAAGTTATTTAAAATACTTTTTAAGTCTTGGTAAAGTTTAACTTAAATTATGTGCAATTTGCTTTTATAATAAATTAATTGGTAAAAACTTGCTTAATTTAGCGCAGCCTTAAATATTAACTTAATTATAGTACTTTTTAATTTACCATACATATTATTATTATATTTAATTTGTAATTGTAAGTTACAACTTTTTCTGCAACTAAAGTATACAATTAATTTTTAGCTGCATAATTATAAAATAAGCTAAACTAATAAATTAGATAGCGTACATATTTACTTATTCTGCGTGTATCAAAAACAATTTATGCATCTTTTTAAATGTAATTTTATGCCATTTATAGCAATATGCATTATTTTTAAATTAGGCATATATTTACCTAAAATAATTTGTGTATTATATACGTTAGTAGATATACCGGGCATCTGATTTTAAAAGAGGGGTGGGGAGTGTAAATAGAGGGGGAAACCGGTTTTGGTCA